>JAKRZM010001297.1:274772-304656 GCA_036379175.1 Heliconius cydno galanthus | reverse complement strand
CAGCTAAACGCTAGTGTTGTACCTGTAGCCACACAGCCATATAGCCATACAGCCGTGTGTCGAATAAAATAAATCCGTGAGCTATAATAGAGCTGTCACGCACATGTACAGGCAAAGCAAAAGTTTGATTAAACCAAACCAATCAGCTAACTCCCAATCCAATAATAGCGTGGGAAAGGTGAGTTAGGAGTTGCGTTCGCTGGAAAATAATATGAATTTTGTTAATAGATGGTATAATAGTGTGTATCATAAGCGATGGTTGTCGGTTCGATCCTCAATCGTGGGATAATTATTAGGATCTAAGATTGGGCGGAAACAGAATGTCTTGATATGGTTTCCTCTGCCCATCCTACGTTCCGGAAACAAACGTAAAGCTTTTTTTGTATCTTAGAGAGAGTAGCGGATTCAATTCTTGTTTGATGCAATGTTCCTACAATTAATTTTGTCTATTCCATATAATGCAAGAACATTATGAATTTTATTAATATTTGATAGTATTTATTGTTTAATAGCTTGGTTTTTTGATGACCTCATTTTTTTAAATATTCTTTAATACACAAAAAAATATAATTATTTTGTTTTTGTCATATTTAACTTTTAAATACAAGTAGAGGACAGTCGTAGCGCAGAGGCACAAATGTGCGACTGTAAACGTGATATATTGTGGATTCGATTCCCGCTCGAGGAAATAAAAAAATATATATTTTCATTTCCTCGCCCTGGTAAAGAGGCTAAGCGCAGCGTTGAGTTTCACAACTTAACGCACACTATCTGAAATTCAGTCGAAAAATTGTGCTTTTCACATAGAGTTATTATTTTTGGTGTACCTACAAATTGTCTTTTCACCGCCATTCAAAAGTAATACCAAAAATGATTGCACCAAGATGCGGGCGCCGGCATCTCTTATCTCGCGGTGTGGTCTAATTGATAAATTAATACGACTAACCACGCCCGCAGCTTTGTCTACATCGACTTAAGGGAACATTGTCGCGTTAGGGAACGTTATCTAGAAGAATTTATTATTGTTTCTATAGCGTAAGACGATCGACGTCGACATGGCCATGGAAGGGCACGGGTAAAATATGTTAAAAGCATCCCGCGCAAAGCCTCTGTCTACAGAGGAAATTTAGTGATAAGACTCTCCTTTCTTATTAAAACACTTCTGTACACCACTTCTGTTCTGTTCGCCGAATTCTCGAGGCGTCTTTGAGGCGCTTTTCTTTGTTTTGTTGAATTATTTATAACTTGTTTTTACAGAATATTAAAAATAATAGATCCTCGTAATGCAATGGGATATTATATCAAAAATCGAACGGAAAACGAGGTAACAGTGTCCTTATATGCGGGTAAAATAGTAAAATAAAAAAAATATTATATAAAAAATAAAATTATATTAACAGCATAAACAAAAATACCAGCTTTCGATATCAATTGAAACAAATACGCAACATATAGCATAATTATATACTTTCAAAATTAAAATTATTAAACCATAATAATTTCCACATAATATTTCGAGGACATAACGTGCACTACGTTATAGAGTTATGTATGTAAGTGAGTAGGTCAGTATCCTTGTACCAATATTATAATGAGAGTGACGGTATGTGGCGGTGTAACTTAAATTTATCAGCGGACTGCGGGCGAGGTAAGCAAGAGCATACGGGTGGGGTAGCGATAGCAAAAAACGTATGAGTTTAAATTTTTGAATGCGTTTTTCTTTGTTTTTTGTAAGATGTAAGAGAATGTAACTATATTTTTAATTAAGTATAATAAATAAACTACTTAAGATATAAGATCATTTTTCATTTTCCCACTTAGTTCCACGAAAAATAGACAGAAAAATCTATATACTCTCGTCTACTTTCTAATACAAGAGTGTTTAGGGCCAGGGCTTAACTCTGTGCTTTTTCTTGTTCACCAGAGCGAGGAAATGAACATAAGTCGGGGAAATTCCGAGTGGAAATCACACCCACAATCTTCGCGTTCACAGTCACACCCTGTGCTGCAGTGTCGAGACGCCTTTACCTTCTCCTTTTATTCGACCTGTTTTCTCAAGAGGAAGTTCTATATTCGGGTTATTTTTCATTTATTACTGTATGATAAATTTAAAACTACACGCAAAAATAAAATAATAATATTACTTAATACAATATTTTGCTAACGCTACCAAAGCCCGCATCCAGAGATATAGGCTAGGCTGTTTGGCGATTTATCTTCGTTTAATACACATCGACGCCTCTCTGCTGACCGGAGGCGTTCTATTATCATTTATTTTATTTATATTGTTTTATACTTAGGCCTAGTATTATTTAAAAGACCGTCTTGGCATAGTGGTAGCGTCTGACTGACACCATGGTTTTGGGTTCGGTTTTGTCGCTTTGGTAACAAAATAGCGCGACTTTGGGTATGGCCACTCGCCACTCAATTATGCAGGATACAGCGTAAAGTTAATAGTTATTAATTCTATTTTTAATTAGAGTATTTATTTTTAATGGAGTACAACATTTATTTTTGAAAAGTGTTTACTTAATTACAACCTGAATTCCTAGTAAATCATTGTAAAACGAACACTATTTTTAATCAATCGATAAATGGTAAAAATATCTTTAAAATTTTTATAGTATTCGTGGAGAACGGAATGTCTAAACACGAGATTTTCTCTTAACCTAATACATATAAAGTACTAATATAATAATATAATTAATTTAATTTAATTCTATAAAAATGAAACAAATGATATTAAAATTTAAACTTTTTATAACAAACAAAAAGGCTCAACTTTCCCCCAATACACTTCCCAAGTGTCGCATCACGAGCTCGACGCGTTGCGAGCATCTGTACCCTGCACGGTACAGCGCGAGTGGACACAGCTGGTCTCCCAGCACAAAATATACACCCTTAATTACAACAGAAATGATATATTGCATACAAATACTAGTACTGCGTTATTAACAATGATTTTGGGAAAAAAATCTAATTAAATTAAATTAGCTTCACGGTGTATTCTGTACATGGCAGGGCAGGAAGGAGAAACCTAGTGTTAAAACACTCCGTTTTCATTACTCCGCTTTAGTAGACTGAATCTGGAATAAAATGTCTTAATACTAGGTTTTCCTTACCTAGCCTTAAATGCGGGAAAAAGCGTGAAGCGTGCCTGTTATTTTTCCATCACATTTCTTCGTAGCGTTTGGCGTTCGCTTCTCTTTGACTACCCCGCTAAGGACACAGCGTTAAACTAAGTACCTAAGTAAATACATTTCTTCGTAGCTATAATCGAACCCAATACCACCGCTAACACACTCAGGTACACGCTCCCTAATTACGAGACTGTAGTGATCAAGTACAGTAGATATACATACATAAAAACATTAAAACAAAAAAAGTTAATTTTAAATCAGCTTATAAACAAAGTTTTATTATGCGGTTAGTTTGTAGCGCACATGGGAGGATGCGGTGTTATATTTATTTTGCAACTTGTGTACCTACTATATTATCTATACTAATATTATAAAACTGAAGAGTTTGTTTGGTTAAATGCTCTAATCTCATGAAGTTCTAATAGATTTGATTTTCTATCTGGTAGTCCACATACTAACATGGACCAAACTGCAGTTAGAGTTCCTTACATGGAGAATTTAGAATGTGTCAGTGTCATATGCAACTATTGGTTACTTGGAGAACCCACAGATAAAAGGTATTTTATAAGTTACCACGTCTTTTTAATTTATGCATTACTAGTAAGCCACGCGCGGCTTCGCCCGCATAATCTTATTCTTATATCGTAGCCTAATAAATTATTCACAATCTTTACATAAGTTGTAGCTTGTTTGTGAGGATGGATGTTTGTTTCACTTTTACGCAATAATTACTAAATGGATGTAGATGAAGCTTTACCATAAAATAGTTTAACGAATCAAAATAACAAATAAGCTACAATTTATGTTGAGATTTTTTATATAGAATTGGACAAGATAATTAAATAAAATATTAAAATGATTGAAATGCAATAAAAAAAAATAATAACATCCAAGCACAAGAAGCCAAGTGCGGAATACTAGTAACATAATATATTAGCTAAAACAAAGAAATAATCATTTTGTAAAGTCGGTTAGAATTGAAAAGCAACACCTGTGTACACAGCAGCGCGTGCGTTACAGACACTTGGTACGCTCGGTTCTTTGAAACACAATACTCGCGCGGCGGCTGGCGACACGTTTATTATTAAAATTTTTTTAGCTTCAGCAGAGGGAACCTGGAAACCTAGTGTTGAGACACTCCGTTCCCATTAAGACCCTTCCATTCCTCAATCAGCGCCAAATTCTCGTTACCAGAGCGAGGAAATGAAAATGTTAAATATTTCATTTTCTTGAGTGGAAATCGAACCTACAACCTTCACCTTCATTTGACTAGAGGAAATGTAAGAAGAAAAAGCGCGGCGTTAAGTTCCGCCAATCCACACACCATAGTAAATATGATCACACGCCATACTAAATATTATTTGTAAAGGTTTATTATGACGGTGGCTGGACTCGATCTGTATTGCGTGTACTCGTAGGTATTGTGGGCTTCATGTTTGGAAGACGTCGCCACTTCCTTCGTCTATTTTATGACTTAACATCTGTTTTTGTAATTTTACATTTATGTTATTTTTCGTTCATTCACTGGAAAATAAACTGAAAAATAAGAATTGTTATATCCTAAATGGATATAAGAATATCTTTAAAAACTGTGGCTCAGTGGGGTCACTAATTGTGATGATTGCTGGTTCGATACCCGCTCTGGAAATAATGACACATTATTTATTTTTCATTTCTTCACATAAAAAAACGAGCCGCAACATTTCATTCGTTCTCTTTTTTGCCTAACTCCGTCTCGCACATAGCAGGGTATACAGAAAAAACCTGAGAACATAGTGTTGAGACATTCCGTTCCCCACACTCCGCCAAATTCTGGAGGCATTGCGTGTTGAGTGGAACTCAACGCCGCGCTTAACATTTATATATACCATTTTATGTTCATACAATGTTTAGCCGCCCTGAAGTTTACTGTAGATGCCTGTGCAGACTAAATTTTATATAATTTTATGTACATTAGATTATTTTCTTGCAATACGCAAAACTTCACAAACCCTGACTTCAGGAGGGCCACAACTCGTTGACTGTACTGTACTAGCTACTAGTCCATACAGCACCGACCGAGCGAGCGAGCAGGTGCGACGACGTAAGTAATTGTTACGGGACTCCAATAACCGGTGGACTTTTCTACGGCTTAACCTTATTTATGTCACAGACATATCATTCTATAGAATATACTCATATATATATAAATTTATACGGGAGATTTGTGGCCGTCGCGGTGCAGTGGTGTCCCACCCTGTCTCATTGTTGTTTATGGTACTGAATTTGATACCACTGGAATCGAGGGAATAATTATGTATAATATTTTCTTCTTCCATTGAAGCACAGAAGATGAAAAGGAAAATTAAGGTTCTAACTCAATGTAATCAAGAGATACGAGAATTATGCATCGTTTTTACTGCATTTTGTATGAAACTCGCCGGATCGTCAAAATCTATAGAGTACTTGGATTGTGGACTTACAATTATGAAATTTGGCACGCAGTGCGAACTTGCAATGTAAATAAAAGGAAGAAATCGGAAAAATGGTAATTTATATTTATATTAGATAGATAAAACCTAACAAACTTAAGCTTGTGAACTTTTATAAGTTATACTTGCCGATGACCCACAATCCTGAAATTAATATGGAACCCTCGATGGGCGAGTCCGACACGTATTTGACCGTTTAGTTATTTATTTTGAATTTAGAAAAATAATTAAAACAAACATTATTTAAATTTCGTGTCACATTATCATTCAACTGTGTAAACCGCAGGAGGGCAAGCTCCTTGGATTGGAAGTACGAAGCTGAAGCAACAAGAATAAAAAATATATTTTAAAATAAAAAAAAAAACCATGAAATACTTGTCGCAATCAAGTTTCAACCACCATTGTTACGCGACGTCGTATATGCGGGAATGTTTAAATTACAATGCGGGTGACCGACGAGCCGAGGTGGCGACGGATGCGGGCTAATGCCAGATTTACGACTATATATGTACCTGCATATACAAGTATAGCAGAGAATATATCTATATGATATTTGTTTAAGCTTCACGTTATGCATATAGCAGGAGAGGTAGAAAGAACCAAGAGTTGAGACACTCCGTTTGACACTTTCAGTCGAATTTTCAAGACATTGTTGAGAAGCGAAACCCAACAGCACGCTTTGTCTTGTTACCAGAGTGAGGAATTAAAAAATGTTAAATGCCTCAAGAATTCAGATCTATGTTGGGAATGGAAGTAGGTATCTCAATGGAGACGCAGTGTCTCAACACTAGGTTCACAGATTTCCTCTGCCTACCCTGCGATGTGCGGGATACAGCGTGAAGCTAAAAAATAACAAAAGCCATCCACAAAAAATGTATAGTGGAGATTGAACACAAAATCATCGAGTTAAGAATTTGACACTTACGGCCTTACAGTTGTGGGTTCAATTCCAATCAGGGCAAAAATTATATGCTATCTTATTTTGCCGAAATGGTGACTAATTTAACGATGTAAAATATATATGACAATAATATAAAAATAAGACAATATTATAAACAAAATCTCAGTACGCGAGAGGGCTTAATGGAGGCCTGGCAGCGCGCAGGTGGCGCCTGTCGCTTATGAAATCTAATAATATTTTATTTATTTTCACCAATACCGACTTACATTGTTTGTATTTTTAAATTATGTATAAAAAATTGCAACAATGTATATTTGAAATAGCATAAATGAATTGTTACGATCAATCAAATAAAATGTTTTAGATTACCATATTTAGGAGGAAATTAATTTAGACGGGCAAAATATCGAAAATTGTTTGATGAGTATTTTTATTTATATTTTACACTCTGTCATCTTTATCGTTTCATATTGACATTTGTTAAATGTAATATAGAATCTAAATCTGACACATAATTCTGATAGAAATCCTTCTGAATTTTGATAAAACACTACTTCTATTACACTTGCAAAAAAAACATTGCATGTTTTGCGTAATAAAACCAATTTCGACAAATTTAATATCTCTTATAAGATTCGTACCCATCATTCGTCTATTAGACATTTACAATTCGCCCTAAAAAGGCTAGGGCCTAGGGCTTGTGGGCAAAACAATCACATTTACAAAATCAACATAAAATAAGAAAACGGAACGCTCTAAATCGTTTGAGCAAGACGTTATTGGTAGCAGCTGTGTCACAGGTGGCGCCTCAAACCTAATAATATTTTATATTTATTTTACTCATATTGTACAGAGGACAGTGTTCAGTACACATATTTTGATGGTTTTCAGGCTTTATTGATTACTTTAGGTTACTTTTTTGCAAGTAGTAATTAAGGGTATACAGATTGTAGTTATTTTAATATTTTTAACAATTAATTATAAGTACAAATAACGCAAGATAACGACTTAAATACAAATTAGTAACAAATAAAAATTAAACATTATAAACATATTAAAGATTTATGAAAAGAATCATCTCAGTGAAGTTCACATTCAATATTAGATAAACAATATTAAGATGTATTGATATATAATCAATTAATAGTTGATAAGCTAAGATATTTATCTAAATAAAAAGTTATATTATTTAATTACATGTAAATGTGCGGGTCTTAAAGTATGAGTATATGTATGGATTTTTTTAAAGTCATTCCTGTGTAATTGATTAATTAAAGTTGAATTATAGAAATTTTAAGTATAAAAAAATCGCACATTGCCTTACTTATAAGTTTACTACAATATTTCTATAGATTTATATACGATTTCGATTCAAATATAAGCACGAAATTTGTACTCTCACATTATATAAATTTAAATTTTAAAAAATTCAATTGTTTTTTCCACAAACAAATAAAGCTCAATATTAATTATACGATTAAACGACCAAATTTATACTATTATACAATGAAAAGGAGAGAGAAAGAGAAAATAAAAAAAAATAACCGCTAACATAAAACACATCCTTTAATTTATAGCCGGACGATAAATCCCACTCACCTCAACGTTTTGACAGCTGACAGCGACCAGATTTGACATACACGAAATTAATCACACACAGAATAAAAATAAACACAATAAAACGAACAAAAACAGTTATTTAATTAAATAAATAATAATAAATATAGCGATTCGCGTGAAAATTTCACGTTGGGATAATTTCATAAACGTGTGAGCGGTAACGCGGTTAGATCTCGACTGAGGGCGGGAAGCCCGCCCGGCGATAAACTGATTTTTTTTACAAAGCTGTTGTAGGGCGGCACTTGTCGTTTGTTTTCAGCCAACGCTTTACGCTTATGGGGTGAGAATTTTGCTGGATTATAAGTTTTGTAACTTTAAATCCTTTTCTGTGTAAATTTTATATATTTTTTTATTCACTTCGCATTTTCCTTTTTTTGTGTCTAATGCATACATTATTGATTTTATTTAGGGGCATGCCATGTTTTTATATATTGTAAACTTTTATAATAACTCTGTATCAAATATTTTATAGAAAAAATTGAGAACTTTTATACAGATATGATTAAAAATAAAATAAATTAAAAATTGTCTTATTAATTGAAAACAAATGTTTTTTTACACATTAATGTTGTACTTGTAGCACGGCACTTGTCGTTTGTTTTTCAGCCAACGCTTTAGCGTATAGGGTGTTTTTTTTGCAAATAGGGTAAAAATTCAGCCTAATTATAAGTATGGTGTTTTTAAAATGCTATTCTGTGCAAAATGCATTTTTAATTTTTTTTTCGCAGTTTACTCTTAATGTCTAAAGCATGCCTCTAAATAAAATCAAAGTTTATTAAAAATTATTTCTGTGCTAATAAGATTAAAAATAATATATTAAAATAATTGAGTACGACTGCCTAGTAATTTTGACTAACATTTATAGTCAACAATTAATTAAGCGCAGAAATATTATACGAATAATATTAGTATAACGCGGGAATCTTAGGAACTACCAACTTGAATTGAAAAGATCATTTTGTATTAGATAGTCCATAATATTGAGAAAGGCTAGAGGCTATGTATTTTACGCTGTTACCAATAAATTGCAGTAACAATAAAATTGTATGTAACAATAACGGCTAAGAGAGCTTCCGCGAGCATGTTGGACAACTTTTTGTTATTTCTATTCCACTAAGCGGACGAAGCCGCAAGCAAAACTAGTATACAACAATATAGATTTTTAATAATGCTCAATAGCCAAAACTATTATTAACATAACCAGTTGCTTAAAATTTTAACCAGTTAGCTATATAATAATAATAATTTAACCAATTAAATAAGCTTTTAACTACGTAGCTATTTGTAGTTTCGCGCTCCGTTCTCTCTGCCTACCCCATTAGGGATAAAATGTAAAACTAAATAAGTAAATTTACCCATTTAAGTATACATTATAATATTGCATTTAAAATAAAATGATTGATGGATATAAAATTAAAACCTTAAGTCAGTCGTTTCTTCTATTATATAAACTATTCTTTATAAGCTTTTCCTAGAAAAGAATATTTTGAAACTAATTGAGATTTAAATTTTGTCAGAACTAACGTAATTAGGACGGTGTGACGGTTGAAGGTTCAATTCCCATTCGGTGGAATAAATTATTTTCATTTTCTACCTCTCGAACAAGAAGAAACGCGGCGTTGAGTTTCGCCACTCAATAAGCTGTTTGTTTTATTTTCAGTCTCAATACATTTTTCCCATAAAAGCTTAATTTTTTTAGAGCTTACTAAGAAAAATATTTTAAAATAAAATCGATATGTTTTTCGAGTCTGATTTATGATATATAATAATGGCAATTCGTTTGATTATGTTCGATTATTTGGCGCCGACAAAATTTTATGGGGTGTTTATTTATCGAGACCTCTTCCGATTTTAAACAGCATGTATTTTGACTAAATAAAATGTAAAAGGTATAAAATGTTAAATATTTTACTATGAAAGACAGAGATTCATGACCGTGTCTCTAAACGAGCTTAATAAATCTAAATTTAGACTGAAATTCAAAAGCATATTTCTTCTAGAAGAGAACTGCTTTCCGATTCGTTTTCAACTGTTTTTTACCTTCACATTGTATCCCGCGTATAGCAGTCTAGACAGAGGGAAACTCTCATGAAAATTACACTTATTTTTTTAAAATTCCCAAAAATTCAAGAAAACAACCTGCCTTTCATCTACGGTAGCGCCATAGCTAACAGACATCTGGTCTTAGCGTGACGAGAGTTGATACAACTGTTGTCGCTTTGTTCAGGTGGCGTGTGTTGTCGTTTGTTCACAATGGCCGGCACGCGCCAACGAGTGGTAACTACGCTGAAATTATATTTAATCTGTTATTTATATAGATTTTATGCTATTTTTTTTGCTGTTTTCTTATTGATTTACATTAATTACACACTTGTATTTATTTTTTGTGTTTAGGTATGTAGTGGAAAATAAATGAAATAATAAAAAAAATATAAATGGACTCACAAAACTCGACAAAATTCTATTTATAACATTAGTTTTGTTTTATCATATTATAATAAGATTATAATATTTCTTTATATACAATTGTAAATGTCACAAAGATATTAGGTGTCGCGCTATTGTTAAAGCATCTGTTGCCCTGGGGCCACAGCGTGCAGTGCAGGGCGCGCGCGTCGATCACAGGCGGCGTTATGAATGAGTTATCTAGGTTTCTAGACTTTCATTTCAATGAACTATGAACTTTTAATAGTTATTCTTTATGTAGCTTCCGCATTTGAATGGTGTAATGAAAGAGAATAGTGATATATTACTTTTCAGTTTTGGTGTAACTAAGTGTAGGTCGTAGTCTAAGGCCGTCGTAGCGTAGTGGGTTAGAATCTGACTGTAAATATGATGGTTATGGGTTCGGTTCCCACTTGGCCGAATTAATTATTTTCATTTCTTCGTTCTGGTAACAAGACGTTGAGTTTCACCACTCAACAGTGTTAGAAAATTGGACGGAAACCGGTGAACGAAATGTCTTAAAAACTCTAAGTAGATTCTATTTATAGATTCCAGCTGTTTCTACACTAAGCAAATGTATTTCGCATAATAAATAATGAAAAACCGTTCCTAGCTGCTACTTGTAGTTTGGCAAATGTCAAATCTATCCATATTCTACAATCACAAAGATTTGAGTGAACTCAATTGTAAACTGATGATGAAGCTGGTAAATGAGCTTCACGCTGTATCCCGCACACAGCAGGGTAGGCATAGGGAACCAAGTGATAAGACACTCCGTTCCCCATTTTCTGCCGAATTCTGGAGGCATTGCGTGTTGTGTGTTGGAATGGAAATGAAATGGAAATATAAATTTAAATAAATATTTCATCTCATCGAGTGGGGATCGAACCCACAACCAGTCAGTTTTACAGTCACACTTTGTGCCCCTGCGCCACGACTGGCCGACAGTAATAATATTCTGTTAAAAATTTGAACAATTTCGTTATATTACATGTTAGGTTTCCGTGATAGTTACCTACTTAAAAACAATCCATAAAAATTAAGATTAATCATTTGACAATAATAATATTTTATTAGAAATTTAATAATATCATTATATACTTATGTATTATATCTAATAAGAATCACGGAAAGGAAATAAAACAGCGTAATTAAAACAACATCAGAGCGACATCTGCGCGGACGTGACGTCACGCTACGGCCGCCATTTGCATTTTTTTCCCGCCATGTCATGTAGTGGCTTACGAGGGAAATATAGTTTTAGGTTTTGTATTTATGATACGGTACGTGGGTAATGGACGTGACTGTATAGATAAAATGTGTGTGTATTTTTTAAATTTCTATTTATAACTCTAAAATCTTTAATTATATTTTTGTTATATTAGAAGTAGAGACTTAGAGTAAAATATTATTTCAGAATAATAATTTCAGCATAAACTTTGACAGAGATGCCGCCATTTTGCGTAACAGGTCGGGTATGTCACTTATAAAGTTTTTTTTCGGATGTGTTAATCGCATATCTTCCGTTCTACGTGACATCTGCGAAGTGACTTGCAACACGCCTAAAATCCGCAAAAAAAACTAATGAAAGGACATTTTAAGTAATAAGGTTTTCTTAAGGCGCAGGAGTACAAAGTGTACCTCATGCCTGTAAATGCAATCGGTTGTGGATTCGATCCCCATTCGAGGAAAAGAAATATTTATTTACATTTATATTTTCATTTCTTCGCTCTGGTGTCGAGGCAAAGCTCGGCGTTGAATTCGGCGGAAACTAGGGAACCAAATGTCTTAACACTAGATTCCCTCTGGCTACCCTGCTGTGTGTGGGATACAGCGTGAAGCTGATTTTTAGATTACTAAAAATAGTGCAAATATGTTATGTTGATAAAATCCGAATAATTCAGAAAAAATCACACATAGACCTAACAGTTGGGCTGTGTTTGCATTTTTTTAAGAATCCGATGTTTTTCGAATAATTACAAATTTCTAAATATCTGGTGAACTGGAACATATATTTTTTACTGAAACGTACATGGGAGTAAAATGGAAAGTTACTCAGGTACCCAAATACTGTTGATCCGTCGATCGAGTTACACACTATATTTAGATACTACGAGGGACTTTTTACTCGACGATATGTACATAAGTACATACTGAGCTAATATAAAAATTTATGAGCAAACACAAAAAGCGCATAAAATAATTCAATTATAAATCTAAGACTATGTACTTAAGTATATTGAAATATGTCAAATGAAAGAAAGTTTTACAATATAATTGCAAAATGGTGAGTAGCTAGACTGGATTATCTATATTATGTAGTTTAAATTTGTTAAAAAATCATTTTAATATATTTTCAATAAACCTTAGGTATTAACAAATGGGTTCGATTCAAACTCGGAGGAATTGAAATTTCCACGCAACAAATAGGCGCGGCGCAGTGTTCTGCCTCTCTGTTGAGAGGCAACGGAGTGTCTTAACACTGGGTCCCAGGTTCTCTCTACATACCATATACATAGTGTGATGCTAAAACAATAGTATTATTACAATTGAGAAGTAACGCCACGATACTTTTTTGTACATCTTATCCATTAGAATTAGTATAAAAAAGTTTTTCTATACAAAACAGTGCATAATATAAATAAAGTTATTGTAATCTGTAGATTTATAAGAATTATAAAAAATATATTTTTTTAGATATACCTTATAATATTTACTGCTATTACTCCAATACTCGGCCAGATTGCAGTCTCTTACGGTGTCAGACCTGACGTGTCTTTCGATGGGACCAACAATAGGTTCGATGTGTCAAACATCATGAGATACAACCAGAAACACTTTTTGAACAAAATAGATACGCAGTCTGATGAATATAGGAGAAGGGGAACTAAAAAAAGAAAACATAAATTATTTAAACATACATCTAACAAAGAAAATGCTAATAAAGATGTTTCCTTAAACGATAATCAAGAAATAGATGAAAAATCTTGGCGTATAATTTTAAGTAAGAATATAGGGAATAAGCATGGTAAAAATAATATAATAAAAAATCTTGAAAACCATGTTAATCAGTTGGCTAATAATATTATTAACAAATTACGTTCTATGAGACGATTTGAGGATTTTGCCCACCACGACTATATGGATAGCATTGGTGAAGCTGATTTTGAGAAAAATCTTCGAAATTTTAGGACAAAAGATAAGCAAAGAAGGCGAATGGATTTAGTTGATAAATTACACGGCTTTAAAGAAAAGCGGCGTAGTATGAAAACTGCGGAGAGAGAAATTCTTTTACATTACGGTTTTCCAATTAATATGAAAATTGAAGGTTTCTTGCAGAAACCATGACCCAACCAATAAGTAATGAGAATTGTGAATAAAATACTGCTAATATATTACTGGTAATAAAATACTTCTAATTATGTAGTATGTACTTTAAACATTTTTTTAATTACTTAATTATGTATGTATTTTACGCATAAATGAAATCTCTTGTTTTTTACTCACGGCTTTTATTACAATACAAATGATTTGTTAACTGTGTAAATAAATAGTAACAAATGTATTGCATAAAAAATATTATTATTCTATAAAATTATAAATATGAAGCTAAATAAATAACAAAATCGGTCAAATGCGAGTCGCACTTGCATACCGAGGGTTCTGAACAAATTTCAGAATTGTATGTCAACGGAAACTACAATTTAAAAAAGGACATATGCACTTATAAGTTATTATTTTTTCTATCTAATTATTCAAAAGTTCTTGCGCTTCTGAATTATACAATAAACGCTGTCGCTACCACCGACTCGAAAGGCAAGGAAAGTTATGCAGGGAAGAGCCGGCAACAAACTCAACAGTAGCGATTTTCAATATAAGGGTTACAATTTTAGTGTTGAATAAATAGAATTTGGAACGTTTTGAGCTTTGAACAGCCAGCTGACTAAGGGAACCTCATAAAACATTAAACAATAAAAATAATAATCAATTCGTAAGAAAATTGATGTCTCAACCATGGCGAACCATCTGAGACTGTCAATTGCACTTTAATAATATCAAAATTACCTATTAAAATTTTACTATGAAGACAAAAATTACCTAATTTACTTTTTGCCCACGTCACGAGAAGCGTAACAAATGCTCACGCGTGTGTATGTAATGCATAATTCCAAACAATTACACGCTTAATTTAACATTATTCAATTAAGATATACTCGTAAGTTAGAATCCCAATTTATATTTAGCTAGCTCTCAAAGGGAAATGTTATTTGGACAATATTAAACGTATCTATCCATAATAGTAAGCAAAATGTTCCAGACATTAATTTTTACTTTTATAGCAATTTGTTTATTGGGACAGAGTGTTTATAGCGACACCTTATTCAATATTAACAACTTGTTGAAAGATCGAAACACAAAGAACCAAGCGCAATACAAAGATTTTGATGATTTACAACAAGAAATAAATAGGGACACTTCTGACGACGACCAAACCCTAAATATGTATTTGCAACTAAATGATCAAGAACGGGATCTGCTTAGAGATCTTATTGAAAGGCAAGATGACAAAAAATGTACAGGCGACAGGTGTGGTTCTTATGAACGAAAGTTGGCTGATGACATCGATGACGTCCTTGGAGAAATAAAAAAGCAAATAAACACAGAAAGGTTTGATGTAAGACACAGCGACGAACCTGATTACAGCGACGGTAGTGATTATCAGAGTAATATGTTAGTGAGACCTTATAATAATTATTATCATCCAAATGAATTTCAACAGACAGTTCCAAGTTACCAAGATTTAACAAAAAATGAGTATGTCATTAATTTTGGCCTTCTTCCACACGGAATAAACCCAAATTATCCGAGGTCAGAGCAACGTAGAATTGAAAACGAAAATGAAGAAAACTCAAATCGTATTAAACCCCGAGGACTTTTTTAAATTTTATGTAGATACAAAAACTGATATAGTTACAAATTTGGTTGGTGCTGTACGGTCTCTCAATAAGAAATCATTGTTGCCCTATGAAGATGTACTGTCACCAAAACAAATACGTCTTTTGAAAAGATTACAAAATAAGTATGAATACAGTTTGATACGTACAGCAGAACTGGCACCACAAATAACAAACATTGTGTTCGGAGAACACAGTAATAGCAGAATTGTACCGCACAATTTGAACACTTTTAACATTTCAGTCCCAAAATGGTTCTACGATAGAATTGTTACGCATAAAGATATCGTGTCAAGATCTCAAAAGATACTTCCTCTCACTAATCGTCAGAGGGTGAGACTATTAAGTAAAGTAAAGCCTTTGCCAATGGTTTTGTCGCGGAGAAACTTCAATCCAAACCAGTTTGGCGTGCCCTTTGAAATGGATGTGCAAGGGCTGGGCCAAATAAATCCCTAGATATAAGTAAAACCATACTATAAGTATTTTATTTTTTTATTTTATAATATTTTAATTTTTTTCTTTTCCTTAACAATCGTCATAATATTTGACTAAGTATATGTTTTATTAAATTTTCTATATTTTTTCATTATATCAAGTAATATAATAAATCTCATTTTTATTTTATGTTCAATACCTACTAATCGTTTTTATTTTATAATGCACAATTCAAATTCTATATAAAATAAAAGTACTGGTTATTGTGTGATTAAAACAATTTATTTGACACGCTATCCCAGTATTTATAATAACCATACTTATGAAAAACTAAAAAAACGATGGTATAACATACTATTTTTTATTGATTTTTATTCATTAAAATTAATATCAAATGTGTAATTAAAGTTAGACCAAGGGTGATGATAAAAGGAAATTATAAAACTATAGATAATGACGGTAGATTAACAAAGTATCATTTGTCACTACTTCTAATAGTGTATAGTTTAATGTATTAGTTAGTAGTCGCGCATCTTGTGCTCATAAAGATAGAAAGTGTCACTGCTAGCTTCACCTTCGACATAATGAAGGTACCAAGTATGTTTTTATTTATTACCGTTTCTTCTATAGTAAGCAGAGTATTCAAAGAGAATCTAGTTTTAAGAAACTCTGTTTTTGGACCTATTTCGTGAAATTGCGCGTCAAGTGACGAAATTAATACCATGATGTGCCTTTTCATATCCTAACGAATTATCAACATACTTTTTAATAATACTGCGATAAAGATAATTTTGTTATATTTAAGTATGTTAATAATGTTATGGTTAGAATTTAAAATCTACCTCCTTAGGTATAAATTAAAAAGCATTTAATTCATATTTACAATATTTTATTGTATATTTACATGTGTGCGGGATACAGCGTGAAGCTGATTTAATTTTAATTTATTAGCTTAAGTATGCCTCTAATCACAATAGATATACTGTGCAGAGTGTACATTTGCGATAAAAATCTGCGATTGAATGCCACTCAGGGAATGTCTATAGTTAATTATTTTTTCTTGTCCCATCGATTTGGTAGTGTTGTATTAAAACAAATCATGTACTTTAGTATATTCATACATATTATTATGAAGATGTATCAATTTGAATACTGCCTACCTGGTGACAATTTGTACTGTTTGTAAAAAATATAAGAAAATCTAGCGTTTATAACCGTAAGAAGAGATCTGTTGATCTTGAGATAAATAGATCTCTTCAACGCTTTGAGTAAGAGTAGAGTGTCTTTATGTAGAGAAAAACGTACATGTAGGAAGTGACACTACAAGAAAAAAAACTTATTTACTTGTCCAAAACAAATACTTTTCCGAATGCTCGCTAAATACAGTATAGCTAGCTAACCAAAGTTAATTATTCAGGGTTAGATGTTTTATAAGGCGTATTAACTAATCTACACTATTATTTCCATTTTATGTATAAATGACAAAATATACTGTAATAGACTAACACGCCTAAAGGCCATAAATAAAAAAATTAAACAATGACATTGACAGTTACCAGTATTTTAGAGGAATTTAATTATTTTCATTTTAAATAATAAATAAATATATTAACTTAATTATTAAACATATAAAAAGTAACATTAAAATTATTTTAATATTTAATATAAATATAGAAATAAGTGAGAAATGGCAATGGCCAACGATACGCCTGAAAGTGATTTCTCAATAGAATGTTTTCAGAATTATTCAGCTCCTGAGGTGTTCGTGCAGGGTTTAGCTGGGATGGTTGATCAGACGGACGTAGAAGTTATTATACGAGCACAAAAAACGATGTATGTATATTAAATAATATTGGAAACATCCGTACAGATAATATTATTTATATTATTAAAAATCTAAATAAAATAATCACTTTTGAAAGCATATTACTTTTATTAATGATTGTTGTTTCATGATTTTACAACATAATTTTTAGTAAAATCAACTTGTGAATGATATCATTATTATTGAAATAAATTCCAATAAATACTGAGTTACAATAAAATTTTTGCTGATTTGGTTTGTACTTTAATTATTACTTATATCAAATATTTATTTAATACAGTTCAGTTTTTTTTCTATTTTCTATATAAAGATCTTCAAATAGTAATTTTGAGGGATATTTTCTATAGTAGCAGTAGCTGTTTGGTAGCTATGGTGGCTTGTTTTTATCTTTGTTTTTTTTCCAGCATAGCAATATAGACAAAGAGAAACTACTATCAAATTATATAGTTTCCTGTTTTCTGTTTAAATTTTTGGCACTGAACCATTTTTTGTCCACACTGAGGAAATATAGTGATCAGACTCACAACCATCGCTTATACAGTCAGTTGCTGTGCGACAGTCTCACTATGGCCTCAAAGAAATAATATTTATATATTTTTCATCCTTATTTTTTCTTATACTATGCTATATACATTATTATAAAATTCCAGGTTACAACGCTTTGAAAAAACAACAGAAATGCTAACAAATTGTAACCAATTGTCTGCGAGTCGACTGAAAGCTGCATCAGTTGAATTTAAGAAACACACACAACTGTTATTGGATATGAAAAAGGACTTGGAGTTTATATTTAAGAAAATAAGAGCTATAAAGACTAAACTTAGGTGAATTTATTTCATTACATGTTAATCTATTTAAGATATTATTCATAATTCTTATTGTGTTTACATTCAGCCTGTGAGAACATTGCACCTAACGTTGCATGTGGCCATTGGTCCACGCATCTTTAGAGCGAACACTAGACCACTCATTGTCACATACATGCTGGCTTTGTTCTTATTTTGATTCCCACTTCAATTATCACTTACATCTTATTGATGGGCTTCTTTTGTTATGCAATATACAATATACATAGAACTATATAGTCCACTCTTTCATTCCACACAATTTAGGAGAGGCAGTTGCACCTTCCCTAGTAGGCACTGGGCAGTCCCCAACACAGATATTGTGCTGCTACACCCTCTTAAGTTATTTATTTGAATATTTAATAAATATTTTTAATAATTAAATTTAAATTACAGTACACAATACCCAGAAGCCTATAAAGCAGCACTAACTACAGTAGTAGATCATAAAAAACCCATTGAAGAAGAAGAATTTAAGACAGAAAACAAAATAGAATCAAAAATGGTTTCAACAGTTTCAACAGAAACTTTAAAACCTGCTAGTCTCGAGGAAAAGAATTGTAAAAAGAAATTAAAAGCTGAGGAAGATAAAGGAGAAAGTTCTAGAATGTCAAAAGTTAAAACTAGTAGTTCTTCTGAAACTGAAAGTGCGAGTTCGGGTGATGAGAGCAGCACTGATACTGGTTGAATGTTTCTTATTACGGTTTATGTTTTGCTTGAAATTCGGAAAAATTTATAATATGGATGTGGCACAGATATAGAATTATTTTCATTTCCTCTCTGCTAACACAAAGTGCAGTGTTAATTTTCACCACATAACAATATCTTAAAAATAATTTGAATTACAAACAATATAGTTTAAATAGAAACAAAATCAATAAAATTCAAATATTTATTGTAAATCAATCAATTTATAAACAGTATATATTTTAACTGCATAGAATTAAAATATTTATTTCATATACATTCCAAAGACAATGTTTTGGCGCAGTCTTTATTTGCTTGACATTATTTATGTGATCATTGTTTGTTTAAATCTCATTCAGTTAAAGTTTATTACAAAAAAATTTTCGTTTTCATCCTAATTACGTATAGGAAAAAAACCTATTAAAATAATAAAATAAGAATTCAACTGTAAAAATAATGTAATGTTAACTCAATGAGAAATATTATGCTCCAAAGTTTATTAAGTCCCTTTAATTATACATAGTCTCACAATATACAATACTTCCTAGATTCATATCTCTAAAAGAAGTCGGTAGTTGGAAACTCCGTAGGATCATTCTTTTTCCACCCTCCGTCAACTGTCTTATGGACATGCAATTTGTTTTTAGCCGAAGCCAAGATATTTTCTTACAAAACGTAATTCCGAAAATGCTGCTGTGCTTATTCATTCATACTCTCTGATAATGACAGCCACCTGAAATTACAAAATTGATTATTAGTGGTCTTTCAAAATAATTTGATCACATAAAATGTAACGTGGAATGTGATTATTTCTCGATCCTCTACATTTTACCATCTGAAAATAGTATAAAAATATCTAATAATAGTAAAGTGTAGGCGATGGCAAATAATGGCATGAATTAATGGTAATTTATTTGTATGGAGAGCAGTTGCTGATGAAGTCAGCCTTGACACCACAAGAAGCAGGAGCCGTGACTTTTATGAAAAAATAAAGTAATTATTAATTTGCAATACTTAATATAGTTGTGGCCGTCGTGGCGCAACGGTACACCATCTGCTAAGCATCATTGACGATTATAGATTGTATTCTAAGTAGAAGAAATCAACTATTTTTATTTTCACTCTCGTGACAAAACAAAGAGCAGCGTTGAATTCTGTTAATTAACTTATTAAAATCTATCTTTGAAATCAACGTAATATCTCGAAACTTTGAATAATGAAAAATGTGGTTGGAAGAAACAATGTTTAGATTCTAGAGGGAAAACTATATAAATATAGTCTTCAGGGTCTGATGGAATGATGCCTATGCCTATGGCCTGCCTATGGTTTGATTCTTGACTTTATCACTAAAAGCTTCCAACCTGTTACTGCAAGCTTCCAAAGTCCAAGTGTTGGCGTTTCAATTGAGTGCCACCTGTAGATTATTTGAGATTTTTAAGGTTTGTTCTTTGATATTTCCACTAGTTTCTCCCAGTCCACCAAAGTCCTTGGACGGGTGCTACAGACGCCATTTCACAAAAGTCACTGAATGATTCCCACAAGTATCGTAAAGTCCTGTTTGGATAATCCTAGCCTAATTCGCCACTTGTGTTTTCCAGTGTCATTTTATTAAACTTTTTGTCCTTTGAAGTTACCAAATTGAGATATAACAAGATGTGATAGATATAACACAATATCTGGTGGTTCCCTGCATTTTGTAATGATAACAGTCACTATTTAATTTAATTCAATTGATTTAATTTGTATTAACCAAATTAATAAAGTTTAGTGCAATTTTTGTAAAGGACTTGTTCCACAAACCTACTAAACTAATTTTGAGAATTTTTCGTCACTTTTCAGTCAATTTATACCAGTGGCGTAGGTAGAGTATTTGCTGCCCGGTGCGGCTTAGGGAACTTGATGCCCTTTAAAATGGTCTAAGGTCTAAAAAAAAACAAAGTGATCGTCGACTTTGATGCCCCTTTCCTTTTGATGCCCGGTGCGACCGCACCGCTCGCACCCCCCTAGCTACGCCACTGATTTATACTCATAATTACTATGAACATTGCTTCCTAAGTGACAATATATAAAGCTTTGTTATAAAAGAACTAATATAATTAATACTTTTCATAAAATAACTGTGGTTATAATTAAAATATATTTTTTTAATATCATCTAAGTGTGGTTTATAAGTTAATTATGCCTTTTATGTTTTATTTAATTTGTTTATATAATTAGCTTAAGTAATAGGCTTAACATAAAATAATGAAATAACATGTTTTCCATTCCTAGAACTAGTCAAATAATGCTCAAAGGCACAGAGAACTCAGTATTTGTAAAGATTTATGAATAAATATCTTATTAACTACATTTATTTTTATTTTTAAAAATCCTAAATAATTAAAATATTAATGAGCATATGACAAATATAAGGTCATATTTTTTATAGTAACATTGTCATATGGTTCTTAAAATATTTCTGCATTTTAGCAAGATAGACAAACACCTACAGAACAAACCAAAGAACTACAGAACAAAATTAAATGCAATGTTTGCAAACATTCCTTAAGTGAATTACTTAAGTGCATATTATATCACTATGTACAACTTAAAACTATTTTTGTATATTAATCTTACTATGTGGATGAGACAAAGAGATTATATTTAAGTAAAAGAAACACAAGTTTCATAATCAAATTTTAATGCCAATGTTATATTTACAATAACAGCCATAAGTGATAATCTTTTAAAATAAACTTTTAGTTAAAATAGTAAAGTTTTTGTTCTTACACATGTTATAAATGGCACCACTTTTAGAAGACAGACATTTAAACTCTATAAATGAAAATACGTTTTTAAAAAACTTATCTTATTTTAAAGTATTGCTATCAAATAAGATATATCTATTTTATATAAGATATAAAAAACAAAATCTTTAAGTGCCGCCCTATCAGTGCTACTTATTTTAAGTATCTATAACAATTCATTTACAACATTGATATCTAAGATAATCCATTGTGAAGATAGTGGGTTTAAATTAATTTAAAGAGAGTATTATTTACCTAATAAAGAATAAATTTTGCCAATATTTACTTATTATAACATTGGAAATTAAAAACAAAAACAATTTGTCTCTATAAGATCATAATCCTAAGTAAAATTTAATATGATTTTTGTAACTATGTTTTTAGTTAAAATTATATTGTTTTTGTAATTCATCTTGTTTCTGTGTATGCAAATTTATCATACATCGTTAATTGACTTTCATCACAATCAAACTAATGATGTATGTGTAATATTATGAGAAAACTGTTATTTAAAGTATATATATATAGATATATTTATAAAAATTTTGATAATTTAGTATTTAAAGAGATCAATTGAGAGCCAATTTTAATATTATATTCACCTTAAAGACAGAGTTGCATACTTTTCTGTGTGTTTTTTGGCATTATCTAAAAACTTTGTTATATCATACTTATATTCATAAGCCAAGTCCATCATAAGAGGGTCGTCGGGATTAGGTGACGACAGCAAAGCTTGTACAGATATGAGAAGTGTTTCAATTGTGATAGTAGGGAGCCATGATCCTTTAGGGGGCATTTTTAACATGTTCATACAGATACGGCCAGCTGTAACAGAAAGAAAGATTAGCATATACATATATGTATTTATTGACATACTATACAAGTGTAGATTATCTGAATTTCTCTTTCGGAGATATGTTGATTGTCTAAGACAAATTGTGTGGGAAACTCAAACTTATTAATAAACTTTACTGTAAGCTAAATAAAGTATAAAGTGAAAATCATAATTTCCCAACAAAAATCATAATTTTTTAAACAAACATGTAGCTGCCACAAGTGTCCAATTATTATTATTCAACTTGTTCTTTTTAAATTGTAATCATATCAGTGAAATATTGAAGAGATAAATACATTTATGTTTTATTGCGTTTTATGTAACTTAATAGATGTAAACAAGATGAATAGACAAAATGGCCTAGAAAGATAACAGTGAACAACAATTCCTGGTTAGATAAACAAAGATACATTATACCAGATAGTGCATAGTAGACGTTGTTTATTTAAACGTTCAAGCGAAAAAACCAACATAATTACCTTTATCAATGTTGGGATGGTAGACAGGTGTAACAAATTTTACTACCGGGGGCTCGAAAGGATATCTCTCTGGTACATTTATAACGAGTTCAAACACACCTCCTTCATACGGAGAGCTTTTTGGTCCACATAATTTAACGTGTAGTATATCGAATCCTGCTTCTGTGTCTGGCTTGCATGTAATACCCCAAGGGGGCTGAGTCTCTAGGCCTTTAATTTCACGTAACAAACGGTAAGTACGCGCACTAGACATGACTTCCTTTGTGTTAATTATAGTTTGGTAAATGTAGGAAGAGGGGAAAGCAAACTGTAAAGAATAACTTTGAACTTGACACAGTATAATATAAATAAAGTTTTATAATACTCTGTTCTATGACTTCTATCCTAGTAGATGTTCCTTACTTCTAACCACAGAACACATTTATTTATGCTTCCAACTGTCAAATCATACAAAATTTAAATAGACAAAGAAAACTAGGCTTTCGGTCTAGATCTAGTCTATGCAATCTAGACTAAATACGATTTTTTAATACATGTTGCATGTTGATTTTATTTATTATTCATTTAATTTGCTATTTATTTTTATCGTATAATTATAAAATTAACAAAGCAATTATTATTTGACTATACATGTCATTAAGCTGACAGATATTTTTTTAACACCTGTTTCATACTGATTTATTTCATTTTAAATTAAATTTACTATATAACTAAATATTGTTTACAAATAATAAAACTTACGAACATGTCTTACAAAAAATTTATAAACGATACAGCAAATGTCATAAAACGAAAGTGGCGCTATTGACATTAGCTGCAATATGAGCTAAGTATCAAGTTCGAATATTTACAAGGTGCCGTCGATACTGTGTTATGTACTGAGAAAAAGATAAAATAGCACAGCGGTAAGGTCGTTGAATGAAATACGTATTCTAGTACATTCTACAATCACTTTTAATTTAAATAAATCGCGAAATTGCTCTAATAGTGCACGTAAATCGACGGTTACACGGATAAAACAAAATAGTAATTTTATTTCTCGATTTTACTTCATCAGTGTTAGTAATATTGGGTGAGTTATATTTCTTACATACTATATTTAAATTAAGATTCAAATTTACTATTTCATTTCATAAATCATTTAAGTTATATTTATGAATTACGTTCATCTCAAAACTTCAGACTAATCGATCACTCCACGTTGTTAAGACCGCAAGTCTCTTGCCGCATATTATAATAATTATAGTTTAAGTTAATATGTATAAAAAGTAACCAAAATATATGGTTAGTTAAATTTTACATTGTAGGTATAATACATTATATCTTTAGTAACTAAATATTACACCTTTCGGTGTATAAGCCGGTTTTCCTCCCGTTTCGTATACTAGTCTTACTTTTTCAACGTCATTGGTTTCTTTTTTGGTTGCATTAAGTGTGACTAGTCATATAAACGTGTTTTATGGTGTGCAATTTTTTTTATTCAATATTACATTTCATTTATATTTCATTAAAGATCTTAATATAAGGTAGCATAATGTTGTCAAGCAATTTTTTTTCTGTCATTATTTTTAAGTGTTTAAGACTTTTGCTATATTTAAAAATACAAATCTTAACAACTCTCTCTAACACTTTATAAAAAAAAAATTTGTCATTTTAATTGTTGAAATACAATATATAAGAATCTAATAAGAATGATGAATGAAAACTGCAATATATATTTATAAAATTATTACTATTATAGTTGAATTGAAATAGCCTTTTATAAAAAACTGTTACTGATATTATAGTAGTCAAGTATAAAATATTTAAAAAAAATTACTGGTTGCAATTTATTTAAAACTACTTATTTTTTATTGGAACGAAATCTATTATTTTTAAATATTATTTTACACAATTATAATAAAAANTGGCGCTATTGACATTAGCTGCAATATGAGCTAAGTATCAAGTTCGAATATTTACAAGGTGCCGTCGATACTGTGTTATGTACTGAGAAAAAGATAAAATAGCACAGCGGTAAGGTCGTTGAATGAAATACGTATTCTAGTACATTCTACAATCACTTTTAATTTAAATAAATCGCGAAATTGCTCTAATAGTGCACGTAAATCGACGGTTACACGGATAAAACAAAATAGTAATTTTATTTCTCGATTTTACTTCATCAGTGTTATTAATATTGGGTGAGTTATATTTCTTACATAAAATATTTAAATTAAGATTCAAATTTACTATGTCATTTCATAAATCATTTAAGTTATATTTATAAATTACGTTCATCCCAAAACTTCAGACTAATCGATCACTCCACGTTGTTAAGTCCGCAAGTCTCTTGCCGCTTATAATAATTATAGTTTAAGTTAATATGTATAAAAAGTAACCAAAATATATGGTTAGTTAAATTTTACATTGTAGGTATAATACATTATATCTTTAGTAACTAAATATTACACCTTTCGGTGTATAAGCCGGTTTTCCTCCCGTTTCGTATACTAGTCTTACTTTTTCAACGTCATTGGTTTCTTTTTTGGTTGCATTAGTGTGACTAGTCATATAAACGTGTTTTATGGTGTGCAATTTTTTTTATTCAATATTACATTTTATTTATATTTCATTAAAGATCTTAATATGAGGTAGCATAATGTTGTTAAGCAATTTTTTTTTTGTTTTTTTGTCATTATTTTTTAAGTGTTTAAGACTTTTGCTATATTTAAAAATACAAATCTTAACAACTCTCTCTAACACTTTATAAAAAAAATATTTGTCATTTTAATTGTTGAAATACAATATATAAGAATCTAATAAGAATGATGAATGAAAACTTTGCAATATATATTTATAAAATTATTACTATTATAGTTGAATTGAAATAGCCTTTTATAAAAAACTATTACTATTATAGTATTCAAGTATAAAATATTTAAAAAAATTACTGGTTGCAATTTATTTAAAACGACTTATTTTTTATTGGGACGAAATCTATTATTTTTAAAAATTATTTTACACAATTTAATAAAAATGCTATTTGAACTCATGAATCAATTATTCTGTATTACCAAAAGTAGTGTTCCTCTTGTAGCTTTGCCTGTTTGGGCTACAC
This sequence comes from Heliconius cydno galanthus, assembly GCA_036379175.1. NCBI lineage: Eukaryota > Metazoa > Arthropoda > Insecta > Lepidoptera > Nymphalidae > Heliconius > Heliconius cydno. The sequence goes on along the minus strand of JAKRZM010001297.1, from coordinate 278,132 downwards.
TAATTTAATAAGTTGCATTATCAATATAATAAATACTCCAAAATAACTCTATTATTGAAAAATTACATCAATATTTGTTTTTTGAGTTTTAAAGAATAAAAAGTGTATTTTGGTGGAAAACATTTTTTTTGTGTTTTTTTTAACTTCATCAATATAACAGAGTTACCAAAGAAACCTAGTGTTAAGACACTCCAAAGTAATGAACCTTTTATAATCTGTATAATGTTAGATCATGTTAATATTTTATAAACTCTCAATTGTATTACATAAGCACAGTATCAATTGTTTTAAAAGTAATATTATGATATCAGGTTTTATGAAACAAATGAATAACAAATATTGTAATATTGATTACATGTCTGCGGTAAATGTTATTATATAATTTTTTCTGTACTTTTATAAGTTACTAGCTTTTCCCCCATCATCAAGTAATTTAAAGATGTGCATGACACAACAACAACATGATGAATAACCTTCCTTAGTAAATAGACTATCCGACACAAAAATAAACAAACAGACTTAAGCTTTATAAGAGTAGTATAAATTAAAAGTTTTTGGAATTTTATATGTTTATTGTTTATTTGTATATTTTGTGATATAGATATGCTTGAACATTTTATTTCTCCTGTATTATGTAGTAGTAGGCTGAGATTTAGAGCTAGGTGTCTAGGTAATTAAATAATAATTACTTACTTTCATTATGGCATCCAAGTCATACATGCTTTGTTAACAGAACTAATTGTGCCTATACCTTGTCTTATAATAATCTATTCACATTTGTAATCTAATTTAAAATTTAATTTTGTGGACTACAATTTACGATAAACTTCATGTCTCTTTTTTTATTTCAATCATCCAGTACATTTAAATAACTCTCATTCCAATCTGCTTATAATTTAAAATTAGTCACAGATTAAATTTTACAAAGATAAATACCATCCAAAAATAAGAAGATTTAAAAATCTGATAACTTATTTTTGCAAAATAAAACATTTAATGTTTTATTACAATGACTGGATTTATCTAAATTGTTTGTCGTCATATCTTTCACCTTGGCGGTTAAATCGGACCTGCCACTGATGTCTACTTTCTGATATAGGGTTGACATACTCTTAAAAAATATGTAAAAAAATATTACAAAAATATTTTACCAAGTCTAATTTTAAAATTATTTTTAAAATTTTCTTATACAACATAGTTGACGATGATCAAAATCAATGTAAAGTACGGTCGACCCGTATTTTTCTTAATTTTCTCTCTTTTTCCTGAACTTCAAATTTGAAATTATCTTTTTTGTGAAAGTCTTTTTTTAATTTACAGCACGATTTTTTTGTTAAAAATTCTGTAGTGGAACCAGATTGTGTTGGTGTTGGCACGGGCCACCCGGCTTCCCCCATTCTTACACCCATGGTCGTATTAAATGTGGTTAAAGGCTATCTCATTCTACAAAGTTAAAAATAAATCTTAATAATGAGAAACCGATAACATAATAAAAACTATACTTCTATCTATATTTATATAATAAAACGGGAGAGTTTGTTTGTTTGTTTAAACACTAAGAACTAAATCTCGGGAACTACTGGTCGGATTTACCATTTTTTGTTTAGTATGAAAGCTACATTCCATTTATAAATGGATTACGGATAACATTACGGTTTAATTCTAAGTTAGCCTTAAATTACGAAATAACAATAATTATAATCGCCATCTTGTCACTTTTACCGCTTGCGCTGCAGGAATACTCAAATATATAAGTACATTGTACTAGAAAAACATTCATTTTCATTAGTATATCTATATTTTATAAATAAATCACAATAAGGCATTTCGTGACAAAAAATTATAGAAAATTGCAAGGTGATGTTTCACAGTTTTTTATTTGACAAAGATATATTGAAACTCACGAACGAAAGATATTCCATTAAAAATTTTTGAAAATCACCTTAACGCTGTATCCCGCACACAACAGGGTAGGCAGAGAGAACCTAGTGTTAAAACACTCCGTTCGCCACTTTCTGCCGAATTTTGGAGGCATTGGCTGTTCAATTTTCACGCAAAAAATTATTGAACGGATTTTAATGAAAGTAATATAGCTTTTACGTCAGAATAAATAGACACCTAATACATACCGCCACTGCCCTGTGGCATAAGCATGTGACTATAAGCGCGGCATGGGATGTCTTAGCACTAACATTTTCCTGTTTCTCTGCTACAAGTAAGCAAAAAAGCCGAGTTGAAATTAAAGAACAAAACAATAAAAAATACCTATATATATTTAAAAAAAAACTTTTTTTTAATATGTTAAATTAAGTTAGAATATGTACTATAGTTATACCATATAAAAAAGGCATTACAAATTTAATTACAATATGTCAGGAAATAAGAAATATAATTAAACGATCTGCGTACATAAGTGTTATTGAGATTTGCTTAAATAAAACTGCAAGTCACTCACTTTAAGTACTCAAGTACTATAAATGCTGATATATAGTACGGTCTATGAGTCGTGGCCGCCCTGAAATTAGCTGTAGATGGATGCGCATATTTGTTAGGAATTTTCTTACTTTTGTTTATTTCTCCCCGAATTAACAATGCACAAAACTTCAGAAAACTTAACTTCAGGGCGGCCACAACACGTCGACCGTACTATACCTACGTATTATCAAATGTTGCATAATATTCTGCAATAGTGAATATATGAGGTTAAATATTTTTCTTATTACGTAGATTTATATTTATAACACTTTTATAGAGCACTTTAACAAATAAAGATAGGCTGTAGTGGCGCAGCGGCATAGCGTCTGACAATAAACACGATGGTTGTAGGTTCGTTCCCATTCGGGGGAATGAGTCCCATTTCATCGCTCTAGTAACAAGATAAAGAACGGAGATGAATTCCGCCTTTCAACACGCAATGTTTTGAAAATTGGGCGGAAAGTTTGTAAAACTGATTCTCCTTGCTTACCCTGTCAAATGCGGAAGGAAGGAAGCTGGTATTAGACGCCTTCAACGTCGAAGCTAAGTAGATATGATATAAAAGAAGAACCTATTTCTACTTATAGTACTACATATAGTACTTCCTTTTACTACTAACATATATATACTTATATGGTTACATACTGTAGACCGAACGTAACTTTAATAAGAAAAGTTTTAACCACCGTATTTCGAGGAGGGATGTGTATGCTTAATTTCCTAGAGCACTTGGACGGTATCCAAAAAGCTGTATCCACAAATCAATATATGAACTTTTTGTATGTAATTTTAGGAATATCCATACCTATATTATAAATTCGAAAGTAACTCTGTCTGTCTGTCTGTCTGTCTGTCTTTTACGCAATCAGGGCCAAACCGCTAATT
>JAKRZM010001297.1:139933-273664 GCA_036379175.1 Heliconius cydno galanthus | reverse complement strand
AATTGCATGTCAAATTAATAAATATTTTAATATATTGGTATATGTCGAAAATATTACAAATATGAGAAAAAAAAGTATCCTATGTTCATCCCGAGACCCTCAAGTATCTCTATATGAGTATCTTATCACAATTAAATTAGCGGTTTGGCCCTGATTGCGTAAAAGACAGACAGACAGAGTTACTTTCGAATTTATAATATAGGTATGGTTATTAAACAATGGTCTCATATATTGCCGGTACCGCCATGGCATATTAGAATATAATTAATAGCACGCAATGGTATTGAGTTTGAATCTTATTTAGTTACCCAGTTAAGATATTTTTCGCAGACCATTTATTTAAAAAAAAAAAACAGGATTAATGTCTTAAATATATGGTTTGCGAATTAAAGTATCTATATATTATATTGTTGGATTTGAACATTATTTGCGTATAATCTACTTAGTATTTACGCTTTCGAGCGCCTACTATTTTTTTCAGAATGTATAAGTTATATGTTTTTTTCTTATATCGATTCGCAGAGAAAATTTAACATAACATACAAACTTATCTGATTCGATAAGTAAATTGTATATCTAGCTCTAAGCTTATAAAATGTTATTACACAAAATTTATAAAAAGATAAAATGGACGTGTTTGAAATTCGACACCTTTGCTGTTGTATAATACTGTAAATAGTAATTTTATTCAGATTGTAAGACGTATCTTAGTGTAAAAAGATAACTAAGTACTATCTTACGCCCAATGTTAATAACCAATCCTAATCCAAAAATTGCTACCATAGATTGAAATAGACAGAGATGGAGGTAGGCATGCAGGTTAGTGATTGGATAGACATGTCGGACAGTACGAGATAGACGTTAATTGGAGATAGGAGATACATTATTAATATTGGGCGTATATCTCATTAAGCTTATCCAAAGGTAAATATGTAATTTCTTAATCGTTATCGTTAAAGATATTATTTGGTTTTAGTTCGTTGGCAAAATTAAAACATAACAAATAACTTAAAACTACCTGTAAGCATACCATACTATGTGATGACTATAGGTTCTATTCCCACTCAGTGAATTTTTATATTTATAATTATTTTTACATTTTCTATCTGGTTTAACATAACGGCCCTGCTAGGTAAAATACACATTAAAATAAGACCACATTGCCTTCCAACTTGGCCTTTAATATTTTCGTTAAATAGGTAGAATAAGCCGAGTAAATAATATTCCCTCAAATTGAACCTACTACCTTCTCGTTTAGTTATTCATAAGTCAACTGCGTAGTTATGGCGTCGTTTTTATTTGAACATGACTATGACGTTGTCTAATTATTACCATATTCAAGCATACATAAGACATATGGTGACCTCGTTACTATTAATGTCAAGTTTAACACGATATCCATTTAATTCATTAAAATCTATATCTATACTTAAAGTCGTAACGAAACTGTGTCTGTACATGGAAGATATTTAAAAAATTATTTAAAAAAACAATGATTATTATCTGTTTGTCTGTGCGTTTGGTCACTATAATCTCAGAAACGGCTTAACCGATTTAATTGCAGTTTTCACTATTGTATTTTGATTTCCCTTAATATTTTGTGTTTATTTTATCTCAATCGGCTTATAAATAAAAAAGTTATATAGGTACCATTTTAAAAAATCTTGTTTGACTACATTGCTATAAAAAAATAATTAACTAACTAGGCTGAAAAATTAAAATGTATAATAAACTATACATAAACACCAAAATATTATTTCAAATATTAAACTAACCCATACTTAACTAATGATGATTTAATATGAATTCAAACCAGAAGTTTCTGAGCTTAGCGCTATCAACCAAACATTTTTTTTCTGCTTATTATATTAACAAACAGACAAACTAATATATACAGCTTATTATATTATTTGATATATTTTTCACAAACATTTTGCGTATTTACATTATATAATGATAAAACAATAATACATTAACCATGAACTCTAAAAGATAAAAGATCAGATAAAGGTACTCGCTTTGTACCTATATCTTAACCGGAAAATAGCTTGCTATATTATGAAATACGCTGATGGTTCAGTGGTTAGTAGCTCTAACGCTGGGTTACAAGTTCAATGTCTACTCTTATTTTTCACGCCCTCTTTGCCATATGCTTCTTTGGGATGTATGCCAAAAGAAGGCAAATGGAATCTAGTGTTAAGGCTCGCCGTTCGCTCCATCCAATGTTAGAGATTTTTCGTGTTGAGTAGCGGTATTACCAGAGCGAGAAAATAAAAATAATCCATGATTTCATACAATCCATTAATTCCGAGCAGGAATCGAACCTACAATTATTATATTAACGACACCTGAATTATTCATCTTTTGAAGCTTAAAACCAAAGTTATACAGACACCGATGACGTAAACAGACTAACCGTACAACACCCACGCAAGAGAATAATCGATAAACCTGTTTCATTTAACATGAGTTTGTTGTTTTTTTTTTTTCTTTTTTAAACTTTTAAGACTTTTTTAACTTCGTCATGGCCTAACACAAGTTGTGTGAAATTGAACTCCTCATATGTTATTCTAGAGACGAAGATATAAATAATTACTTCAGTATATTTTTATATTTTTTTTAATATGCTGAATTATAAACAACTTTCTAAGACCAGTAGTCTGTTAGTCACTCAGTAACGAAAAAGTTTTTTATATTTTTTAAAGCGCAGGAAAATCAAGTTTTTAAGTTAACGTAGTCAAAAGATATCAGCATTTATGCTTTGTTACTACCATAAAAAAACGTACAAGTGCGAGTCGCCCACGGAGCGTTCTGTACAAAAATTGAAGATCTCGAGCTTTTTCTAAAACTCAGGCTTAGCTTAGCCAGATTATTCATCTGATACCTCACTTGAGCTAGCGGCTCTAATACCAAATCTTGCCCCCCTCTTTAAATAAATATAGAAATATATTTTTATTAGGAAATCATGGCGCCGTAGATCTGAGTATATGGTATGAATTTCATCCCGATATCTCCAAACGTTCCTGAGATAACGCGGAAATATGTTTATTTCCTTATTCTGGTAAAATGAAAGATTGATGAAGTTCTGAACACACAACGCTGTTGCTGTTCAATGTGGAGAACGGAGTGTCCTAGCGTTTGGCGGAAAGATATGTACAGCGAGTTCTTTTATTATTGCTTTGTGATGACGTCATTAGTTAGTTACAGGCAATAATTTATAAAAGAAACCAGTAATCAAAATGTGACAGCCACTTCATGGAATAGCAATATCAATATAGATGTAACCTTGAAGTACAGTCGACTCATTGTATCAAACATGTGGCTATGGTTACAATCGATACACATTAGGCTTGGGCACGACTACAAACATATATTATGTAGGGGTATATTATAAGAAAATATATAAATATAAGTAAATAGAATAGATATGACGATAGGTGTGACACCCTCGTGCACGAGGTGACTCCGTGCCCATGTACCTACGGGCATCAAAACTATTAACGTGATGTACCTAATAAAAATATTGTGGCCTATAGTCTTCTCCCATACATTGACGATAGTCCATCATACAAGTGACTTCTTAAATATATTTTTTCATCTTGAACCAGTATTTCTTTTGATTAGCGCGTTTATCAAACAAGCTCTTCTGTTTTTCTTCAGATCTCGTCCTCCCTGGAACTGACTTAAGTTGATACTAATATATATTTGAAATATATATTAGTATCAACTTAATAGATCATTTATTATCAACCCAAGAATATAGAGAGTTGGCACTCACATCGACCCCGAAGTGAATGGATGTGCAGAAGTACAGAATAAAATAGATCTTTCTCTTAACTTATTTTTGAGGGTCAGATTACCTATTACTTGGCAAATAAAATATTTGGCATTCGTATGACATGAAGACATAAAATTTCTTTTCCAAAACAAAGCTTTAAATAATATTATAGCTTTCAGTGTAGTTACATCCCGTGTTGCTATTAATTTTATGGGAAACTCCCAACTGCTGCAAACTGGAGTGCTTATTATGAAAGTATATGCTATATATACGTGCATATATAGTACCTATATATATATATATATATATATATATATACTTACATATGTACATTAGATCATCCTGCACAATTGGGACGTACCTGAAAATTATGTAGGTTCCATTTTCCGATCAGATTGCAAAAAAACGGAGTACCTTATCACTAAGTTTTGTCTTTCTGTAGATCATCTAGAAAATAATAAGGTTCTTTGGAGTTTAGTTTTTATAGTTAAATTCGTATAATATAGGTACAATTCATATAATTCAAAATAGTAAGTAAATTTTATAATCGATCTGTCTAGCCACTAATTTTAGTTCCATTATAATATTTTAATCATAAAATATAAAATAAGTAAAATATTGTATTTAAGTTCTTTTACACTTCACACACCTATATAGCTATAATGTTTGTATTATTAGGTAGAACACTTAGGTAAATATTAAATCTATTTCCGCATGCTTCTACAAGTATTCGCCCGCAACATTGTTGTCATGGATTAGGTACATGTCGACGATAGAAAACGATTTTGTTATATCTCTAAAGAGCTTTCTTTAGAGATTCGACAAGATCCCTTTCCAGCGTCGAATTGTGTTAAGTGGTGCAAGTTAACGCCGCACTTTACACAAAGTTCATTCTGGGTAAAACTTTAAGTCACGAACAAGGTGTTTAGAGAGAGATCCCAACTGCGGCACAACCACTAACGTAATATGAAAATTGTAGACCTAGACCTTAAACCTGTGGCCTCGCTGCCGCGGCAAATTGAAAATTTTACCACGAGGGTAAAGCTGCTATTCTGTCATGAGTCATGACACATTTTGGGTGCCCGAGGTATCTGTGTCCGCATGTGGAATAGGTTAACAATTAAATTTATATAGATAATAATATTGTAGCATATAGATTTCCTGGATATATGGGCTATCCACTAAAAAGAATCTTTTATTTTCTAACCAGTAATTCCCGAGATTAGTGCGTTCAACCAAATAAACACATCAGCTTTATAATATTAGACTTGATTAGTATTGATTCTTACACAATGGCTCCGTTATAATATTAATCAAATCTGGCCTTGAATAATTAATTTATCTATATATTATAAAATAATGTATGTATACAGGTATATAATCTTGTTATATTTTTTGCCAATTTCCGCATATAACCTTGTCATTTTTATATGAGATTATGATATATTATATATTTTTTGTATAATCTTTCCTGTAGTGTTAAAATTTTGAAACCTACCTACTACCTCAAAAGGAAAAAAAAAATAATACTATTTCGGAATGAGGCGTGTGCGGCGGTGTCCCTTTGATAGGTTTATGTGTGCGTGCGTCGTCCTTAACAAATGGTGTTTTATATTACAACAATAATTTTATTATAATAATATTTCCTCTGTAACCATAAATGCCAGTGGCGGTGCAGCGGCACGTCTGACTGTCGAAACCCACTTGGGGGAAGTTTTAATTTTCTCGCTCTGGTAACAAAAGAAAGCGCGGCATGAAAATTGGGCTGTGTGGATTATCTTAACACTAGGTTCCCACAGCTTACCTTGCTATATGCGGAATACGGTATAAAAAAATATAATATATAATCTTTTCTCTAATTATTTATTTTATTTTTATTTATTTAAATTGGGAAACAAACATCATTTACAATACTTTTTAGTATAATACATATCCATATACCACCTGCCAATAAAGTTTCCACTTATACATGAAACATGGAGTGAATATGTTGCTAATTAACAATTAAAAATTAAATTTACGGTCCAAAGAGAAATAAAAAAATAAGATTTTTACGAAGGAAAAGGTTAACATTTACATTAGGTTAAGATTTACAGTTGAATTTTGTTGAATTTTGTCGATAATTTTACACGAAAATTGTTTCAAATTGTTATGAAATATGTCTATATCACTAAAGCAATCATTGTATGCCCTAAAAGATCTTAATATAAAACAATTTTGGGCATAATTGGTTTTTCGGCATGAAAATTGGGCTGTGCGGATTATCTTAACAGTAGGTTCCCACAGCTTACCTTGCTATATGGGATACGGTATAAAAAAATATAATATATAATCATTTCTCTAATTAGAAATCGAATCCGCAACCATCCCGTTGGTAAACATATCTACTGCGCCTATTGGTGTCAAAATAATATAATATTACATACCCTAAAAAAAGATTGAACCTATGACCTCTTTACTGTATCACATCTAATTAATAAAAATATTTATCTTTTCAGATAGCGGCGCAACTTACAAAGTAACTGACACTAGCCTACAAAACGACTGACATTCGTTGATACTACCGCAAAATTGTCAGTAGTCGTGCGGCCTCTATAGACGTTGGACGTGTTACTTGTTTTTACTGACGTGCTACAACAAGTTAATTTATTACGTGATTATTTTGTATTGGTAAGTAGTTTTTTTTATTATTGTAATTAAACTTGAAGGTGAAATACGATTTTGATCAAATATATATTTTTTGTATCATTGTTTTAATGTTTATATAGTTGCAGGTACATACTTAGAATATTTTAGATTATTTTAGTTAAGTATTATTTACCTACTTGAACATTAGCACATTTTATTACAAAATATTTAATTTCTTATTTTAAATATTTTCAGTTTTTGTTAAGTCAATTTGAAATATTTAGTCAATACAAAGCTAAATTATGACTTAACGTACATAGAAATAAACTTAAAAGCTTTAAGTGCAATGATAAACTAGGAACTTTGTTTAATTAATTAATAAAATTTTCACGCGAAGCCGTCGTAACACATGGGCGAATGTAGGGCCTATAAAAGCGACGATTGTGGGTTCGATTCCCACTCGGGATAATAAATTATACTCTTTTCTGTCTTCATCCAACCTCGTTGGTGCAACTTAACGCAGCGGTAAATGAATCCACAACAATTTCGTGAAACGAGTGTTTTAATAAGATTTTCTGATACTTGAGCTCCACAGCTCAACACTCGCAATCTAAAATAACGGAGAGTGGAGAACGATTCCCGTTTAGACTATAGATTTTTTTATGGTTAGCCTGTGAAGTAAAAAAAACTAATTTAATTTTAGTATAACAATGAAATAATTAAATTAAAACCGATACGATTCTATAATGAACATTATTTAAATTAATGTCCATAGTACCGCTTACATGTACCTATTTACATATGAAACAAATGTTAACATATTTTTAATCGATTTTTCAGTGGCTATATGTATAATATTATGACACAATTTATACAGTTAAAAATAATTACTATAAAAAATCTTTATTTAATGAAAAACTTATTATAATGAATACGTAATATATAATGATGGTATTTGAGTAATATATTGGAATTCCATGTGAAAATAAAGACTTGTAAATGCTTAACGAAAAATATTAAATATTATTTTGCCTTTCCTACTTTTATAAAGTTGAGTTCCGCCACTCAACAGGCAATGCCTCTAGAATTCGACGGAAAGTGGGGAATGGAGTGTATTAACACGAGGTTCCCTCTGCTTACCCTGCTATGTGCGGGATACAGCGTGAAGCTGACTTTACACCCCAATTGTGCAAGGATGACGTCATGAATAAAAATAATAATTAAGTGCTACTCTAGAAAATGATGTCATATAATTTTAAATACACAATAAGAATGTCTATCTCTTGATAATATTATGGAAAGTCACTGCTTATCAGAAATATCTGATATACATAACTAAAGCGAAATATCTAAAGTGCCCCCCTATCGATGTTATATATTTTTTATAATCATTAACGAAATGAATCGTAACGGCTTAGTATGATTATTTATTACGATTATTTATAGTAAAGATAGTGGGTTCAAATTGCAAATTATTTTAGTTGAAATTAATTGGAAAAATACAATCAGAAGTTTAGCGGAACTTGATGCATTAGCATTATTATTAAATAAATTTTATATTTTCGAGTAATTTCTAAAATTTTAATATGTATTTTAATATAGCAATTCAATTCAATAGTTTTAAACAATGAAACTATCGTGGCGCAGCCGTCCAGCGTCTGACCGTAAACAGGACAGGACGGTTGTGGGGTCGCGTCCCATTCGGTAACTTACGCCTTTATTTCATTTCCTCGCTTTAATTAATAGACAAGAAGAAGTGAAATAACACTACTAAAAACCAATTACACTAAATGCTTTCCGCGACGACAGCAAAATTTCTACAAAGTAATTAGGTACCTTATAACCTTTGTGAGTTAACGCTTCTATACAAAAATGTACAAAGCTCGCCCACTTAAAGATGATTAATTACTTCATGATATTGATGTTAGTTAATGAGAAATACTTTTGGCAATAAATAATGCTATAATTGATTTTCAATTATAATATTAAGTTACCAGGTTCCTAGTGTTAAGACATTTCATTCTCCATCACAAGTCTGTTTTAATATTGAAAATAAAGTTGATTGAAACCAGAACGGAAAAATAGAGTTGTTTATATTAGAATTTATAGTTCTTCAATAAAATACATCCAGCCGTAATAAAATAATTATAATATTATATGAAATAATTATTATATTATATACGGAATATTAATAATATTAATGACACTTGAAAATTATATAAATTCTCATACGTAATTGATTGTGGCGTGAGATATAATAAAGTGGGGAAATTGATAAAGCTTATCATTTGAAAAGCTACACTTGCATTGATATGATAAACTGATAACACTCGCTGTCATTAAAGTGATTTAGTGAAAGTGCATTTCATTTCCATCTATAACACGTAATTAAATTAAATTATTTTTATGTTAAACCTGAAATATACTAAACAAGACATGTCTCGAAAATTGAGTGAAAAGTGGGGATCGGATTGTCTTAAGAGTAGATTTCCTCTGTCCCCCCTTCTAATCTGCCGGGATACGGTATGAAGTTAGTAATGCCATAAAAAGGCGTTAAAAATATATTCCATTTTACTTTTGTAAATATACATTATATCTAAAACAATTATATTTAGAATCTATTAACAATTATATATTTTTTAATTATCATTTATTACGCCAATGTTTTCATTCAAGGACACAGAAATCGTATTTTTTTTCGCATTTTTATTCTTCTGTCTATCAAATATAAGATTTGATTAGACAAAAAAAACCTTTCCAAAAAAATCATTTTTAGACTAAACTAAAATTTAAATGTAAGTCATCACAGTATTACAATTTCCCTATTAAAAACTTGAATGTAATATGAAAAATGCTTTATAAATAAATGTCTTTAAGTAAAAAGATTCTTTTATATTAAGTTCTTTCAAGAACTAAGCATCGCCTTGACTTTCCAACGCCTGAATGGAGCGAGATCCGTTAATGCATTTTTTAACTGTACTACCAGATTTTTGTGATTAACCTTGACGTTCATATAAATATAATGAAATATAAAATTATATTCATAGTAAAATTATTAATTTTTATTATTTAGGTAGGTACTGTAAAAGCGCCGGGTTGACATTTCGATCCCCTTTCGAGGATATGAAATATTTAATATTTTCATTTTCTTCGCATTGCTAAATGCTGTGTCTTCATAAAACTTAACAATAAATGTAGATTAGACCACATTAGAAATTATGGCACCTTAGAGCTGGTCTGATGATGGAATTGGAAGATGGCTAACTGTTAAGTTTGTGCTCATTACATTCGTCTTATTAACGTGTTCTGTTGAAAAAAGCGAGTTTTAATTTTTTTTAACTATTAAATATTTTCTCAATGTTGATACCATTTTACTAATATAAATTAAGACCTTCGACGTACCTAGTCATTCACTTTATTCTGTAGTAAAATGAGACTGTTCTCGTTTGTTCCTTTCAAATGTAATTCTAATGCCTCTAATTTCATTGGAAGTCTAGACGTTCAAGCAAAATTTAATTGAATGATAAATTAATGTTACTTAAGATTTAATGATTTGTAATCTTAATTACATACCAGTGTGCTATTTATACCGGCGATAAATCATTGCAAATTAAATAAGTTTGAAGCAGTAAGGCTTGTTCGAGAACACACCTGTTACAGCCGCACCCAGCATCTGCATATTAGGCCTTAATATTTCAAGTGATAGCCAGTATCACAATCATCTGGAAAGCGAGACTAACTTGATCTCGAAGTTACTGGGTGTCACCAGCAGAGAACAGGTACTTGATGACAAAACAACGATTGGCCCTGACTCAGATGAAGTTCTGTTCTCATCTTTGGGCTGGTGCAAGTTGAACCATTCGATTCATTAAGGACCCAATAATCTGTTGCATGTCAGTATGAGAAAGGGCTTAGGAGGAGAGGCTTTAGCGTGGAGACTTATCTCTATACCGTGTTCACCGTAGTTTTGTTAGCCAGGAAATCCAATCCTTCAAATGGAAATGGTACCCACAACCGTCGCATTTGCAGTCAGAAAATAACATAAAATAGACTATAAATAATGGTTTTACCCCACAAATTGTGATGTAAATAAGCGCGCCATGTTGTGACAGATTCATTCATAGGTGCTCACTTGTCGGTCTTCAATTTGTGTTTACTAGGAAAATAATCTTCTCACGATATCTTATGTAGGCTCGTGCTCTATAACATTATTTTAATATACTAGGACTTTTTTTAAAAGTTATATCCGCTAGACGCAGGGGCTCAAAGTGTGACTGTAAACGCGACAGAATGTGGGTTCGATTCCCACTCGAGGAAATGAAATATTCTATAATAATATTAATATAAATATTTTCGTTTCTTCACTCTGGTGTCGAGGCAAAGTGCGGCGTTGAATTCCGTCACTCAACGAGCAACACCTCCAAAATTCGGGTTGAAATCGGCAACGGAGTATCCTGCTTCCTACCCTGCTGTGTGCAGGATAAATCCAAAATAACCTTCTGAGACCCAGGCAAAATTACTAATTGGAGCAGCGTTTTTTGGAGCCATTTAGGATTAGTTTAAAAGAAATCTATCGATGAATTATGTATTTTTGAACTATCCAACGCAAAAAGAATTTTACTATTCGAACCAGTAGTTCCCGAAGTAAGTGCGTACAACCAAACAAACTCTTCAACTTTATAATATTAGTAAAGATAGAAAACGGTATTTTAGTTTTCCTCTCTGTAAATCTAAATTCCGAGCACAGGAAATACTTGTATATTCTATTCTACAAATGTCATTATAAATTCATTACATTACGTACCTATAATGCTAATTTCCTCTAATTATTTATGCAACGTCTATTCACACTCTGATTGTCACGATTTACTAAGAAGGTCTCAATGGAACGGCGGAAGTTTTAGCACTAGGTTCCCAGGTTACCTCAGGTTACTAGACAGATCTCTGCGTTAGTTTATTATGTTATTCTAATTGCCAATGAAAAAAATTATTATTTCACTAAAAAACTTGATAGTGTTCTAGAAATAGATTTATTTATGTTTAAAATCATGACTTAACCGTTTGTTGAACTAGTAAAAATCATTCCATTTTCCTGCTTTATTGCTGCTGTATTGTTTATGCTATGACCAAGAAAAAACCAAATTAACTATAGGTTTTGAATCTGCACCCATCGTGTTGAGATCGAATTAAGATTAATATTAAAACATATAAGATCTCTTAGATTTTCTCAGCTTTAACGCTACGAAGTCGTAATACTGTAAACAATATTGACCTTTAGAGGAAATTGATTCATTTTACCGATACTGTTTACATAATATACCTATTTTAGAACACGACTATTATAATAATTATATCGATTTTGACCAACGAATATATAAGGGGCTAGAAATAAAACGAAATTTGTAGGTAATATAATAAGTCATATCCCATATGGATCTTTTATACTTCACTTCCTACATACCTATAGACCTGGTGTCCAGACTTGGGTTTAGATTCCTTGCTTGATGTTTCAATTCGGGACTCGTGTTGTGTCACGAAGCTCAACCCCGCCGCTGTCTTACAAGAGCGGGAAAATATTCATTCCTGGGAATGCGGATCAAACTTGTTTTTAAAATCTGTGAAAAAAGATTAAATCTAATTGTCAAAACAACTGTTGGAAAGACTTAAAAAACCAAATGTTTTTTAAATAGTGAATAAATATTTTCTAGCGATAATCGTTTCCTTGTTAATTCGTCTGCCCTTCACGTTATTTTGGCTGTCGTCTCGTGTAAAAATAACGTTAACTACGTATAAACCTTTAGTTAAAAAACAGAGCATTGAGTTATATTGCGCCATTTAAAAATATTTTGCCTGAATAATTCGGTGGACACTAAGAAACGTAAGTGTCTGAATGGGTCACGGAGTGTCTTGACTCTGGGTTCCCGAGTTCCATCTGCCTACACTGGTATTTACGGGATACAGCACATAGCAGGAGCCTATCGTAGAGAAAACAAAAAAATAAGAAAAATATATGAATACATGCAGTATTGAATTGTAATCGGTGTCGTTGACTCAGATATAAAAATAGAGCATCTCTCTCGTCGCGGTTGATTGATGGGGTGATCTTTANAGAAACGTAAGTGTCTGAATGGGTCACGGAGTGTCTTGACTCTGGGTTCCCGAGTTCCATCTGCCTACACTGGTATTTACGGGATACAGCACATAGCAGGAGCCTATCGTAGAGAAAACAAAAAAATTAAGAAAAATATATGAATACATGCAGTATTGAATTGTAATCGGTGTCGTTGACTCAGACATAAAAATAGAGCATCTCTCGTCTATTAATGTGGGTCGCGGTTGATTGATGGGGTGATCTTTAAACGGCAATTGTCTGAAACACTAATTAACATCTTAGGTTCTTTGGCACTCTAAGAAATATAATATAGGGATATACCACTCTGCTTTTACATAAAAGTAAAAATATACACACATTCGTATTAGTTAATTTGAACCGACAACGTTAGGTTTTAACTTCAGTTTCGGTTCGGTAAAGCACAAAAATATGTTTTTAATTTGAACCATTAGTTACCTACTGAGATTATCGCCTTCAACGAAAGAAACTCTTTTAACTTTACAATTTTACTATAGAATTATTGATGGATAAGAACCTGTGACCTCTGCTATACTTAATAGATATATTTTCTATGACTAGACAAAATGTATTATTAGATTTTGCAATTAAATGTCCTACTGTCTGTTCGTACGATGAAACTTATTTATACTCGTTGCATGGCTCCAGTCCAGATTTTTGCGACTGCTCCAATGCAAGCTCACTTTGTTGATTGTGTATGTTTATTTCTAATGACAGGTTTTTACTTTCGTTTTTAATATTTAGTAAATGCGTTATTTAGGCTGATATAAAGATATATCTATACATATAATAAGATTGTAATTCATCGCTGTCTGTACATGTAAGGTATATGAGAAAATAGATAAGTGTAGTTCAAACGGGCGAAGCCGCGAGCTGGTCGCTTATAATAAAGTTTATAATAATTGATCTATTGTCTCTTAATCTGTTCCTAATTTAGTAATATTCTAAGTATTTTTGCGTATTTTGGCACATTTCAAAGATTTACATTTACATTTACATTTTAAAGATTACAACTTTATAGATCACCAAATGTGTCAGAATGGACATAAATGGACTATTCGACACAAAAAAAATCTAGCGAAGTAGTTCCTGAGATATAGATTATTCAAATACGTGAAATAACGAACATAATTAACACACACCTATTATTAACTACGTTACTTATAATACCATTCAAGAGTTACGTTAGTTTTCAATCAATACATATAACCTTTGACCTACCTACAATTGTTTTATATAGGTAACGTGGGCGGATAACCCCCTTGTATTAAAACGCACGTGTGGAGACGCGCCAACGCGAGTGGTTAGTACTACTCGTGGTCTCGTGCTCAAGACTTGTTTATTTAACTTTTGATATTTCTTTAGATATTTCCTAATTTTGTTAAGGTTCCTTAGATGAAATCTTATGAATATCGTGCAGAGCCTACGATTTACTTTAGCTACTATTGTATTGTAATTATTAAATGAAATTTTTACTTTTATATCGAAAAAACTAACTGTTCAGTTTGTTGCCGGCTGTTTTCAGCAGAACTGCCTTTGGAGTCCGCGGTGGTAGCTTTATGTTTCAACGATTCAAAAGTGCTTGCAAAGGTTTATTTCAGGCAAGAATATTTTATATTTAAATTTGAAAGATAAAAAGGAAATCGTTATATATTCGCCATGTTTGTGATTTGGACGCCTTTGTGGCCTGACTGTTTACACAACTCTTGCCCCCTTCTGCCTACCCTGCTACATGTGGGTTACAGTGTGAAGCTCACATAATTATTTTGGTATATTTTGTATATTTTTTAGATTATGTAATATTTTTGTTTTCTATATGTGGAATAACATTTTAAATGTTTGAAATGAAGCATAGCCGACTTTATCAATAGCGGAGAAGCCAGAGATACGTCCACTGTCATCAACCTCCTCATACATGCCTTGCGGGGGGGCCTCGTGCATATTACATGACCTTCTTTCAGTATTATCTATACTGTGTTCTCGAAGGTCAACCGAGGTCTTCCCCTTTTCTTATCACTATAAATTTATATTAATGCTTGTTAAACTATAGACAATCATTTATTATAACTTATAGTGGATCAAAAAAATTTTAGTACCGCGCTGCACCGGTCTTTTCGAGACGTTACATATTGGATAGCGGAAATTAACGCCGCGTTTTACCTTGACTGATCAAGGAAAGGAAAGGAAAAATAATCACAAAAAATTATCATTCCCTGAAGGGGATTAAACCCACAACTATCACAAATATACTTTTAGTCATTGTCCCACTGCACTACGATATCATCATAGTTAAGGGCTAATAAATCAGCTTCACGCATTTGCCCTCATAGCAGGGTAAGAAGAGGGAACCTAGTTTTCCAATTTGTCTTTGTCTATTAGAGCGGTAAATTGAGTATTAATGAAATACAATAATTTCCCCAAGTAGGGATCAAACCCACAATCATCATTTACAGCCCCACTGTGCCATGACGGCCTCTGCTATAAATTGAAAAGTAAATTAACAATTTCAATAAAGTATGTGTATTGTATACCTACCCACTCTATAGCATTATGAAGAAACTTCTTAAGTGGGAACATGAGGACTGATATGAAGAGCAAGATAATACCTAATTGGACGTAATTCATGCAACAACGTTTCTTAATTAATTACTGGAAACTTCTTAGCTTACTTTGTCGCACTCAGAAACGATAATCAACATTTAAAGTGACATTAAATTAACAATAATATAATATAAATGTAATATTAATTTAATATCCGCTATTCTGACTGTAAACGCGACGATGGTGGCCTCGATTCCCTTTTGGGGAAATTCTCTCTCTGGTAACAAAACAAATCGCGGCGTTCAGTTCCGCCGTACAAGCTTAACAGCGATGTCTTGAAAGTTTCACTGATATTGGGCAGAGCTTTAATAGTAAGTACTCTCGACATACACTGCTATTATAGGCGAGATACAGCGTGAAGCTATTTAATTTAACTTAAACGTTAATCGATATCTTTGAGTATGACTGTTTTAATAAATTATATTTAACTCATACAATGTAATCATAGGCGTTAAAATTTGTACTTTTCCTTTAACGTTCAAAAATTATTAAAGATATGTAACATATTTTACTTATCATTTAACATGTCTTATTTATCAATCTACCACAAACCACAACAATTGTGTACAACAGACACTATCGTTTTTATTCCATGCGAAAGTAAATATATACTTATAATAACTGTATCCCGCATATAACAGGGTAGGTAGAGAAAACCTAGAGTTAAGACACTCCGTTTCCCGCGCGCCCTCCAATCTTCGAGACATTGCGGTTGAACTCAACGGCGTTATTATTATTTTGGGTAATAAATGAACAGGAAAAGATCTTCAAGTTCTCTTTGCTCATCAAAATGTCGGAGATGCGTGAAAATATGCAATTAATATTTTATAGAGCAAGGTGCTGCTAGTATAATTATAATTGTATTAAAAGATTCAAATTAAATAATGTTTTGGTTTATGTACCATTGTTTTTAACAGTAATGAACGGTGCAGTTTGTTAATTATAAATAATTAAATATAATATTTTTTTTAGCCTCACGCTGTAAGAAGTTAAGGCAGTTGAGTGGTGAAATTCAACGACGAGCTATTCTTCGTTATCAGAAAGCGAAAAAAGCGAAAAAATGAAAATATTAAATATTTTATTTCCCCTGGTGGGAATCAACCTGTCGCGCTTATAATCCCATGTTTGTGCCCTTGCCACGACTACACTGATATTTAGTATTATATCATTATTTTAATGTGTTTTCTGGTTTGTTAAATAACACAATTCTCTGCTTTCCTTCCATATGGCACAGCGTCTGGCTGTAGATTTGGCGGTTAAAGATTCTATTCCCAGTGTGGGAAATGAATTATTTTCATTTTCTCTGCGGAATACAGCGGGACGAAAAAATAAGATTTCTATAAATTAATTGAAACAATTTTAAGAAATATATTATGTTATTTGCATTAGCAAAACCGATCGGCCTCCTAATCTAAAAATTATAATACTACAAATCTCTTTGATATCTATTAACAAATAAGCTTTAATCAACCGACTAACTGATAAGCGCATTAAGAAAAGTACGAACGACAAGTAGATACTTCATTCAAATAGATACCGTGAGGTACCATTCAATTCTGAGTTATGCAAATATTTGTAAGTTATATCCCGGTATAGTTAGACAAAGAGTACCGACTTACTTAAAGGGGACCGACCAGATTAAAATAAAGCCTGCACCCTAAAATATATGCTATATTTATATAGAGAATTAGATTAGATTGCATATTTTACTTTTCAATTTTAATTAATTAAAATATTTTTTATATTGTTTCAGATTTATTAGAAAACACAGAAAAGCACTAAAAACACAAGAAATTTAGAAGACTTAAAAAACCACCTAGCACCTTATAACCTAAGTAGTCCGTACGACTTTAAACTGCATGTGATATATATTTATATAGAAACGCATTTAATATAGCAATTATTATTTAATACTCGCATATTTATTTATTTTAATTATAATAACTGTAACAATGAGAGACGGGTCGAAGATATGCAGGCATATGCTGCCAGATGATGTAATATACAAAGAAGTTGTTATAGTTGGTAAGATTTCATATATTTTTGTATTTTAGATTACATAGTAGTACAGCGTCTGTCTGTAAACGCAATGCTTGTGAGTTCGATACCCTCTAAGGGGAATTTAATTAGTTTCATTCATTAACAGTTTATCTTGTAAGAGCGACAAGATAAACTGCTGCGTTAAGTTTCGCCACTCAACACGTATTGTGTCAAATTCGGGTGGACAGCTGAATGTTTTACACTAGGTTACGTCTACCTACCTTGCTATACTTGCTATATTTTGGTTATGAAAAATGGACCTAGTAACTTAGTGTTAAAACACTCCGTCTCCATTAAGATACTTCCGAAAGTTCCGAAGTTCAAAGTACTTAAGCTCGAAGTTCGAATGAAGGAATAATATAAGGGCTAAAAACAGTACGTATTTTGTTTAGTTGTTCAATTTATTAGAGTGAGAACGAAAATTATTGTTTCCACAGATTATATGTAATAACATAACATGTTTTAAATAAGAGAGTGAAATCTATATATAAAATATATATAATAAAATATATTTATTGTTTAGAATACAAAATCTTAAATTATTTTTTATGTGACAGAAAATATGAAAACAGTTCTTACAAAGGTTAATGTGAAGTTTTCAATAGACAATTTGATTTTAGGTAACCTATTGTACTAAAAGTTATTGCTATATCCATATATTTTATATATTTCTTTATGTTAATATTTATAATATGAGTATGTATGAGGTTATCCATACTTCAGCTGGACACCGTCTGACTGTTAACACGATGGTTGTGGATTCCATTTCTCCTCAGGGAATGCTTTTTTTTTCATTTTTTTTTTGGCTTCTTAGATATATTATGTCCTAATTAAAATTAAAATAGTTCCTATATGAAAAAATCAATAGTTATAACATAAATATTACCCTAAGTCAATATCGAACCCACAAATATCACGCTCAATCAAGCACATTTCTACTGGGCCATGATGGCATAGACATAATTTAATAGTTCATTGTTACAATGTAATGTTTTTCTAATTACCTATTAAGTATTTTATACGTTTCACGTTTTTTAATTAAAAATAATATATTGCAATACTAATGGCAATAGCATTAAAAGAATAGTTTATTATTTGCATACATTTAACATCTTGTTTATTATTATTGCTATGTGATACAAAAAGTGCACAGTAATTTCATAATCGCAAGTGGAAATAACTTTTTTTTAGTTTCACACTGTTACCCGCACATATCAGGATAGGCAGAGGAAACCTTTGAATCTAGTCTTTTAAGACACTTCCATTCCCCATTTCAGCCGAATTCTGGAAACATTGCACGTTGAGTGGGAATCGAATCCACAACCCAGTGTTTATAGTCACACGCTTGTACTCCTCCGCCACGACTGGCCTCATGTAAAATTACTAAGTACAACAACGCAATTTTTATTGAACCTGTTACAGGCAATGGCCCTAGCGGAATGGTTACATCGTTCATGCTGGCGGGAAATATACCCTACTTAAAAGATATACCAGACTCTCTGCCCATTGACGAAATGCTTAAAGCTAGGTAAGTTATAATGTGTTAAATATATTAATATTTTTAAGGCCAAAGCTTTTTAAGCTAAAAAGAAAAATAATAATAATGAAAAACATACAGTCTGATAGTTTTGTATATTTGAATGCTGGTTAGTCTGTTGTAGGACATATAAAAAAAATGGAAAAAAGCGTCAATAAATTTGTAATTTTTTACTTGAATTATTAAAAAAAATCTACAATAATCGCCATCTGGTCGTGTAATGGTTTCCTTTTGTATTAAACTCTGAATTTTACAATAAAGTGAATAATTAAGTTCTAAATCAATTAAAAATGTCTGAAATACGTATCGTTTTTTAAAAAAATATTTAGTATGCAAAAATTATTAGTATACAAGTAAGATATTATATTATGTAAATTCTTAGTATCACGCTGTATTCCACATATAGCAGGGTAGGCAGAGGGTACCTAGCGTTAAAACACTCCATTGCCCACGCATCACCTAATTTCCGACACATAGCGTGTTGACTAGCGTAACTCAACGCCGCGCTTTGGAATGTAAATGTTTTCCAATAAGTTGAATGAAAAACATTTATTTACCTTATAATAAACAGTGAACACGTTAAAGATAAGAAAAAACTAGATCTAATCTAATCACGACGTCTGAAATGTAACCAGACGTCTGTCTACTCAGTAGGTAATATATTACGAATTTTAAAAGGAAAATAAATCCTTCTCAGAATTCGTTGTAAGTGTACGAGTGTATGTAAATTAGGATTTTATATAAACATGACTTTCAAAATTAGACTTTTTATGCACTCAAATTGTATGAGGAAAAAGTTTAATTTTATTATGTTGCTTAGCTCTACGTATATGCAGAACAGACATGTGGTTTATTTATTTTGTTACTGACGCATCTTTTTATGATTTATGTAATTTAGTCAAGAGGAACCAGTCATAAGTAACAAGTCATTCTGTTTAATGGTCTGTGCTTAAAATTACGTGAGCTAGGTGACGGAGTTGAACACCGCACTATATTTAACCAGACGGAGTCAATGCCAATATTTTAAATTCGAACGTCGTCTTTCGAGCTACAACATTTTATCGAGACCAGTCGTGGCGCAGTGGCGCAAACGTGCGACTGTAAAAGTGACAGGTTGGGGATTCAATTCCCATTCAAGGAAATTAAATATTTAATATTTTCATTTCTTCGCTCTAGTGTTGAAGCAAAGCACGCAATGCCTCCAGAATTCGGCGGATAATAAATTACGGAGTTTCTTAACACTAGGTTCTGCCTACCCTGCTGTTTGCGACATACAGCGTGAAGCGAAAAAAAATGCATTAATTTCTCACTAAACTTTACAGATTACAAAATTTACCAGCTGGACAAAATTTATTGGAAGTTGATCTCATGGAGTTGGCCGAAGGTCTAGAAGGGAGAAGCCAGAACCCAGTGCCGTTATTAGTAAGTATTTCAATAATTTATTTTTGTGTGGTTTAAACGTTAAACGGTAAAAATGCGAGTTCAAATTGTTATTTCTTTTATTAGTTATTTAAAATCCCCATACGTACAGACACCATTTTTTTACTGTTATTATAATATAGATTATCTTTGCCTTCGCTGTAAAAATGCGGCAAGCGCGTGGAGATAATAAAGTTCAAACTTTCCCCGAAACAGATAATTAATGAAGACAGCAAAAATATTTTTAATGATACCTCCTTAAAAATACAGATAACAACAGGTCGAAATTATTTAATAAAACTTTGGTATATCGTATCTAATCGTATACAAAGAAATATTTTGTTACTAACCGTAAAGTTGACCTCTCACAGTCGATCATTAACACTAAATTCTGTAATCTATTGTTTTTTTTTTTCTTCTTTTTGTAGTATTTCCGCGTATAAACAGATAAATATAATTAATTAAATGATTTAATTAAGAATATTGAGATACTGTTTTTTTATCTGTGTTTCAATGTTTAGACTATTTGTAGGTGTGATCTAAGCGTCTTTATATTTTTTTTAAATTCTATATACCTACACTAAGTATAATTATTAGCCTGTTATATTTCTATATTATGATTTTTTAAGTCGTTATAAAATAAATGGGAAAATATTTTCTTTCCGCGCCAATTCCATTCTTTGAAATAACTTTTAAGCAGCGATGCTTTTCGGATAATAAAATAACTTTAAATGAATATATATATCTAAATTTAGTCGTTTCGTGATTTTATTTTAGAATATTATATACGATTATTGTCAAGTCCCTGAATAGGATCCAAAAGGCACAAGGTTCAAATTCTATGTTTCTACATTGAACCTCATAATGATTTAAGTAAAGGAACGGAATAAATTGCCACTAAATTCTCCACTCCAATATATTACATTTACAGGGACTATAAAGATATAAGATAAAATATAGTATTGTAATTTACAGGTAAAAATAAAGAAATTAAGTATAATTGTATAATATTAAATGATATATTAAGTAACTATAAAGATCAATCACCAGTTGGCGCTCTACATGGTATACATAGCTATATCTGTTAATATTATCGTCACGTCGCCGCAAATGTTTTTTTTATGATTACGCAATACATCGTCTTGCAACATGTTTTTTATCGCGATTTAAATTTTGATTTATATCGCGATTCGCAACTTTTGTTCCATATTTTAGGGCCTTCTTACTAAAACTATCTGTTCATCCGTCACCAGGCCGTATCTCATCAACCATCTCTCGTGAACCGTCATTGTTAGGCAGTCAAAATTTTCATAGGTGATGTTTTTCATAGATGTTGCCGCTACAACAAAAAATACTAAAAAACAGAATAAAATAAATATTTAAGGAGATTTTCCCATACGATTACCGTGATTTTTTGTGCTCGTTTTTATAGATAATGGTACGGAACCCTCGCGAGCGAGTCTCTTGGTCTTGGCCATTTTTTTTTCAAACATTGCAGTTTCAAAAAAATAAAAAAGTTAGAATGTATTTAAAATACATTTTGATATATAAATATCATGTTGACTTTGTGGTTAGTGACCGCAGGTTGTGGGTTCAATGCCCGACCTAGAGTAATATTGTGTTATGTAACTACAAGCTATTATACTATATACATACACGAATCGCAGCTTCGCTCGCACCTACGGGCTATTTTCATAGGAAATTCTGGAATCCTTTATTACGTGTATACATGTTTTTGATTTCGCAGATTATTCATATCAGTGCATTTAATTTTATGTATGTCTTATGAAATAACAATTTTTTCATGGGTTTAATTTCCATAAGACTTTTTCAAATCCGGGTACGAATCGTGTAAAGGTCAGATACATAGGTCTTTACAATACAAGCTTATCACGAGCATTTTTTTTTTCTCATTATATTTTTCATTATTGATCATTTATCTATATACCTATACATATTTTTTTTTCTCTTTTAATCCATTTTTTTCCATTCATTTCCTAGGCAAGTGCTAGAACTCGTAACCAATCTTAATATATTTTAGAAATACACCTTTTTTTCAGTGAATGATAATAATAATGCTAATAACTTTCAAATATACTTTATGATAAAGGAACGTAACATAAATATTAATAAAATAATTCATATATTAATATAATTTACCAAACATTTGCACTCTGTTCAAATTCAAAATTCAATGTAAGCAAAATATATGTTACAAAATAAAAATGCGTGGAACCCGTTTCTCTCTTCAATGATTTATGAGGAAGCATTTAAATAACTGGTATGAGTGCGTCAGAACTGTATATGTATATAAATATACATATTTTTGTATATCTGTACATAAAAGTGTAAATGATTACTTGCTGTCGGTACCTAGAAGATACAAGGGAAAGGGAACTCTCTTTTCCCTTATTGCCTCCAATAATTAATTGAAATATGGCACCTCCCTTAACATTTATCAAAATAGTTTTTTTATAAACATTTCTATTGAGTTTCTTTCTAGTTTCCTTTCTTAACTTTACACCCAATTTCTCAATTACGTGTTGAGTAGCGATACTGAACACCGCATTTTGTCTTTAAAACCTTGAATTAAAAAAATAATAATTTAATAAAAATATTTTTGAATAAACATCAAGCACAGTTCATCAAGCCTAAGGCTATAGCAAAAATGTTATTAATGCTTTTAAATAACATGTCGCATTGTATGTAAAATATTCGATACGCATAATAGCCTCATTGTTATACGATACATCTATATTATTGTTCTTGAACTTGAATCTAATGAAACAAATAAAATTTATTAATGTAAGTTACCGTTCGATTTTTATTGTACTTTTTTCATAAAATTTTAGTAAATTTGTAATTGGCGCCTGACTGAACACGCTTAATAATAGGTTCTATTCCCGCGCTATAGAAAGCTTCAATTATACATCATATAATTCAATAGTGCTTACTATAGTTTATCTGAATAAGGAATATTTTGAATTGAGTTGAATACTAGCGTTCCGCGCGCGACTTCGCCCGCTTAGTCTGGTTGTTATTTTATAGCCATATTGTACAAAATCTTCACATAAATTGTAGCCTACATATAATTCTGATGTATGGGCTATATAGATGTATAAACCGTTCAGTACTTTTGAAAAACGTGAAAATGGAACAAACATCCATCCTCAAAAACTTTCACATTTATAATAGATATTAATAAGAAGTAAAATAATAGACAGTTAAATAAAAAAAGCTTAAATGGAGAAGAATAAGATTTATCAATGGTTGGCTATTTCTTACTAAATTACATTTTTATTTTTATTATGAAAAACATAAGATGGTAAGAACTTAAAACAAAAATCTTAATCATTATTATTATTCTTTCCAGGTGGACACATTACTTAGACCGTGCGCAGATATAGGGATTGATGCTGAATCGTTAATAGAATGGCGATATGATATTGATAAACAGGTATTTAATATATTTTTTTTTATTTAACCTAAATAAATATTATTTTTGTATCTTCTTCTTATGTAATTAATTACTAGTTACATTTACTCGTAATTAGAAAGAAAAATATAATATTTTACTTGGTTTTGTCTGGCTCGAAGGACCAAAATAACTTAGACACGGAGGTTTACCACATCGAATAACTTAAAGACACAATTTTTTTTATTACTTAAATCTATAACTTTAAATTGACTTTATAGCATCACGCATAGCGATTGGACAGAAAGTACCTAGTATCCAGAAACCATTGTCCTATTCCTTTCGATTTCTTTATTTATACATTGAATAATTATACAGTACAGTATGATAAGTGGTGGTCGCTCTGAAGTTACATTTTCTGAACTATTTCACCTTGTTCACTCAGAAAGAAAGTAATCAAAACCAAGAAAATATCCTAAAATTACATCTGCAATTACTTTTTTAGTTTATCCAAACTTCTGTGCTGTCGACGAGTTGTGCGTCGACAGTGCTCTACAATTGAATTAACCATTTATTATTGATGACCAGATTGACCACATAGTCCTTGGCAAAGGACCCCCGGGCGGGGCCTGGCATACGTTCCCGGGGGCAGTGCGGTCTCTGTCCCCCGGTACTTGGCTCGCTCTTCCCCCACACGTGGGAGTGGGAATGGGAGGGGGAGTGGGTATTCGAGGGCGGGTACCGGCGAGGGCGGTAGCGGCGTATTGCAGGCGATATGTGCATGCTTGCAAATTGCAGGTAATTTGGTTTATTTTTTTATTTTGAGTGTTTTTTGTTTATTATATTGTTTTATTATTATTATTTTTTATTTTGAGCATGGTAGACACTATATTGTCAAGACTTTCGACAACTCGAGACGTACAATGTTTTGAGGCCATCGTGGCGCAGAGTCATAAGCCGGGCAGAGTGGGAATCGAACACATATCAATCATGCGATTGTAGTGAAATATTTTATATTTTTATTTACTTACCAGAGGTATATCAACTGAGTAAGTTGATAGCTGGTTGATAGTAAGTTGATTTCCGACACTTAACACGCAATGCCTCAAGAATTTGGCAAATTTTCCCACTTTGGAAAGTGGAGAAACGGAGTGTCTTAACACTAGGTTCCCATTTCCTCTAAAAAATGTTTCTGTGTCTAATCGAATTTTGTTCTTGAATCTTTTGAGTCTTATCAGAGTGGGAAAAGAAATTAATTATTTCCTCCACATGGGGATCTAATCCACAATCAAGTTTACTGCCTACCTCTGAAAAATATCTCTAGATACGCTCATCATGAGAGCTCTATAATATCATGACAAACAGCTATCCACTGCGAGACAATGATGAACTCTCATTACTCTCTCAGTCGAATTGTGGAGACATTGTCAGTTGAGTAATATAAATAAGCTATGACATAATAATAACGATCGATCATCGATGCGAATGTACGTCGTTCAAATCCCGCTACGTTCACATATTCTAAAACTAAATATTTCTTTCCTAAGTGTAAGATAAGATTTTGAATATGTGAAAAAAATATGAAACTACCTCTTTTTTCCATTACAGAAATACTTCCGCAATGGGGTCACAGTGACTCACGTAACCCGTATGCCGCCATGCCGTTCTTGCAATCCCCACACAAAACCCACAAATCCCACATTCCTTATACACGCGCGTGACGTCACTGGACATACTACACATTATGTTTGCAAACGACTTGTCTTAGCCATAGGTGTTGGGGACAGACCTAATATGTTGAAACTACAGTCCCCTATGTTGAACAATAATATATTGGCGCGCGATTTGTTGGTTACCGAGAGAGGAATTCACGTGTTGGGGAAATGGAGGCTGGAGAACGGGGTGATTGGGAACGGAGTAGTTGGAAATGGGGAAATTGAGAACGGGTTAATTGGAATTAAGGAGATGGGAAATGAGGAAGAAGGTGGAGCAAGTACGGTGATGGTAGTAGGCTCGGGAGTATCTGCAGCTGATGCAGTGAGACTAGCGAGGGGAGTTGGGCTGAATGTAGTCCACGTGCATCGTGCTGCTGCAGATTCTTTGGCCAAATTGTCGCCTGTTACATATCCTGAGTATTGTCAGGTATGATGCTTTTTAAATTAATCTGCTTTCTTTCATTTACCAGAGAAGGCTAAGTTAATATAAAATCAACACATTTTTATAAAACGAACAAATATTTGCACATTTTATATAATACTTAGTACTTAATAATAAAAAAATATATCTTTCTATCCACAGGTATACAAAATGATGCTAGATGGGCCTTCTGGAGACCATCAAAATTACACCCCCTATCCGGAACACGCGGTACTAGACATCGCCCCCGCTCCGCAAAACACCCCTACACACCGCAACGACGACCTCCTCACTCTCAAAAAAGTCAAACTCCTCAATCTCAGAAGTAACCAGACAGTAGAAGTAACAGTGTCATTAATAGCAGTCCTAATAGGTTCAAAACCTGATTTATTTTTCCTTCAATCGAATTTAGACACAAATTTAGACATACACACAAACTTAGACACAACAACGAACACACAATGCATTAAATGTATAAAAAAACAGGAGGAAGATCAAAAACAGTGTTTCATTAAGAACCATTGGCATTACATAAAGAATGTTCTAGAACAAAGTATACAGATATGTAAATCTAAATACTTGAACTATGAGATTAATGGTAATGAGAAAGAGTGCATTATGGGAGAATTTGGAGGTTTTGAGGGCGATGGCGTCGGATGGGGAGTAGAAATGGGGAAAGCAGTAGATGGTAGGGGGAATCCTCTGGCAGTGTTCGGGGATTCCCATGAGGCGAGGAGGGTAGAGGGAGTATACGCACTGGGGCCTCTTACAGCGGACAACTTCATGAGGTTCATACCAGGAGGAGCGGTTGCCATTGTGTCTCACATACATAAACAGAGGGACAATTGACTTTTCTATGCTATGATAATAAATATTTTTTCGTTATTTCTTGTATTCTTTCTTCCTTTAATTGGGTGTTTTTATTATTTTGATATTTTTCAAATTATAGGTACATTTGATGACACTCAATGAAAAGTATCTCAATCCCATCACAGTGGGATCGAGGCTTTTTTTTAACTTCAAGCTGTACCTACTCCGGACATAGCAGGGTAGGCAGATGGAACATAGGAAAGTAGTGTTAAGATACTCCGTTCCCATTAAGGCACTTCCATTTTCCGCCGAATTCTCGAGGAATTCCGTGTTAAGTGGCGGAACTGACCGCCGAAACGAATCAAATCAAAAATCTTAAATAACAATAGTTATTATTTCCTTTCAAATTATCCATTAGTACATCGTCTTATTGTTTATTTAAATGGACTTTCGACCAAACGACGAAGACGATTAGTTTATCTCTATGAATATAAAGTAATAATTAACAGGCATAAATTATAAATAAATATATTCAACGTTTGCTTCTTATATTTCTACACATTCTCGTTACCCAAATCAAATTTTCAGGATACGAAAAACTAAACGTAACAACTGATCTGAGTCTATCCTCACTCGAAAGAATCATTATATTTTACTACTTTTACTTTCTGGCTAAAGTAGATGAAGTGTGGCGTTAGATACACGCCACGAGTTGAGTTCTTTTCGATTTGCTCAGTGCGAGGGGAAAGTAGTGTCTTAAATTTAGTTTTCCTTCTGTTGTAGGTAAAAAGGGATGAAGCTGCTACCGAAGAATAGAAGGTGAACACACAATAGACGTTTATGTTTTTCGTTCACGGTGTGCCCCGCATGTAGGAGGGTAGGGAGATGGTATCTAGTGTTAACATGCTCCGTTCTTCGTTTTCCACCGAATTTTAGGGGCATTGTGTGTTAAGTGACGGAATAAAGCCGCGCTTTGCCTTGTTACGAGCGAAGAAAAAATGAAAATATTTATAAATCATAATTCCTTCTCCCGAATGGAGATCTAAACCACAATCGCCGCGTTTACAGTTCAAACCAAAACCTTCCTTAGATAAATTAAAATAAAAAAATAGTATAAATAAAAAAAACATTTATTATTATAATCATGTACATCGATACATAAAAATGGTTCTTACAGACATAACAATGAGACCATGGCACATATAATATAACTAATTATAGTGCATTCGGGGTAACTCCGAAAATTGGGTATTTCAAATACCTAATTACCCTTACGCACCAAACGCAACAGTAACGTTGCCAAAACATGAAAAAAATATAAAACCCGATTTTTGGAGTTACTAGAATACACTTTAAAATAAAAAAAACTATATAAAATAAATCTAAACACATTCAACTTACAATATATCTAAAATAAACGTATAAAGAAAGGTAACTGCAGTGGTTGTGGATTTATACCGTCCCATAACTGACAACGACACTCAGAAATATTAAATAGACTAACTAAATTTTCCATACGTAGTATAATGTCAATTAATCGCTGAAGAATATTTCTGAGTGTGGCTATCAAAATTATATACACAACAAAATTTTATTTATAAACAAATACATATAACAATGATTCAAATTACACTAAACACCACGAGTCAGTCAGATAAAAGGAATAATGCGACAATTACATTAGAAATTTTTATAATATTGCAGGATCAAAGTTCTGGTTCTTCTTTCTCTTCCCGCATTAACATGATTAACTTGTTGTTTTTTTAAAAAAAACATACAATTACGTCATTGTCGTACCAAACAAGCGTTGTAGGAATAGGTGAGGGCGCAATTTACATTAAAGTAGATATTTATAGAATAGACATTAATCTCTTATAAGCATTTGTTGTTCTCACTTTACACATGACCCTTTATAATATTGATATTAATAATTATGATATACACAAAACAATCCACACATAACATAATCCTTCCATACATTGATATATTCAGTACAATAAAATCTTTTCAGCACTACCAAAACTTTTCTGCTTAGTCGTCATAGAGCTTGGACTGTTTCCAAGAGGCGCAGGTTGAAATCCCACAACGTAAAATTTTTTGTTTTCCAAGTTTTTTCATTTCAAAGATAAAAAAATAATTACAATTCATCATACTGTATTTTCTCATTACATGTGTTTCCTTAATACCACATTCAAAATACAATAACAATAAAATATATATTCATATTTACACAATAAATATTTCAATCTCTTATATAATATACATATAATATTTTAATATATCATTCATCCCTATGCAAAGTTATACAGAAGCCACTCCATTTTACAGCAGGCGGACGACACAAGCTCGAGGAGCTTTGTACCTGCGAACAGTCTTACACAGTTACATTCTTACAATTACTTACGTCTATATAATAAGATGAGAAATTATATACTTTTGTTATAACACTGCGGCTTAATAACACCATCAGAGCCAGTAAGGCGTTTACATGTGATGGTTCTGGGTTCAATATCCCAGTTGATCTAACTCTGAAATTGTTTTAGTTTCCATTGTTTCTACTTATATAAAGAATTGAGCTTTGTTATTTCAGTCATAGAATATTAATGCAAGACCTACTATAATCAAGTGAAATGAGAAACATTATTTTTTATTATAATGTATTCAGTATAGCTGCGTGTCTAACTTTGTGCCGCTGCTACAACGCCAGCCGTTCCATTTCATAAAGTTGATAACAGAATAACGTTCTAAATTCTAGAAATAGAAAGAACAATTTTATGATTCATATAAAGTATGAAATAATAATTATGCAACTAACATGGGGTTATACACTTAGGCACATCACTAGCATAATATGCGATTCAACTACTTGTATATATTTACATAAAATATAAATAATCAAAATATATATTTATAAATATATATATACCATTTTATATTTATATTGAAAAAAAAAATGGAGAGTATTTTATAGAAAATAGAAACTTAATTACAAGAAAATCTTAGTACTTAATTCTAAGTAATTTTTGATCAAAAATTTACAATTTATTTTGTAAATGGCTAATTTAATAGCATGTTCATATAATATAACACAATATATATTCAAAATCTGTTATATATACATCATTTTATGTTTGCTGTTAATTCATAAAAAAATAATTTATTATATTATTGACATTTCAGTTATGATTTCTTATTAACAACTCGAATTAATACATATATTTTGACAATCAATCAATCGAAATAGTCAGTATAATAAATGTTAGTATATATATATTTAAAAAAATGATTTTTTTCCAAAACTTTTCGCAACAGTTAGCAACATTATTTATAATCTCAAGTAAATATAATAATAACTAACAAATTTCATCAAAAGATACATTAAGCAACATTTGTTTAAATAGAACATTGATAAGAGATAAATAACCTTACAAAATAGTTCAAAGTACTTTTATGTAACACATAGAATAGAAAACAATAATAATAAAAATATTAAAGATTATTTATATAATTAGGCTTTGAGATTATCATTTTTAGATATATTGAAATATGGTGTATTACTTAACATTTGGACAGATTAATTCATATTATTATATATATAAACTCCAATTATATACAGAGGTATTAAAATTGTTTTCTGGCAGCGTCATATTTTGCTTAGCATTAGAAAATCTTAAGAATATTTTTCCGAAAAATAAAATATACATATTTTACCATGTGTCATTAGTCTTAATACTAAAAAAATAAATGTATAAACAAGATATGCAAATTTGCAGTGAATATAGAATACTGCTACGCTATACTCTTCCATTCCTTATTTTCCAGAAAAAAAAATTGTCATAAGATATTGATTGGTGGACTGGTGGTGATACCCAACATTTTTATCTTGAGTTAAGTTACATTCATCTGGAAACTTAAAAATGTAACTTATTCATATCAATATAATTATTAATATAGAAAAGTTTAGTATTTTAATTGATATATCATTAGCTATATAGATGGATGAATTTAGAATTAATATTATTTATTTAAATAGGTTTCAGCAAGTGCTTTTGAATTGTTAAGCAGTTTTGATATTAGTTCAGAAGGCAGTTCTGCTGAGAAGAGCCTATGACAGTGAAACATTGGTATTCTATTGGTATCTTGTGTGAGATTCAATTGATATTAATTCTTTACATTATTATCTTTCAAATATTCCTGAATAGGCTTTACTTGTAATTTTTAGTATTGTATTTACAGTTACTTTTATTATAGTGGCATACTTAGTATAGTTTATAATATCTATTTTACATTTGTCAATATCATAAGAATTTTCACATTAAAAGAGTTTTAGAAAGACATTACTATTTTACAATTGTTTTTTTTATTACAAAAGTCATTTTTCATTTTTAAATCCAGTCAAAAGTAAGTGATTTTTAAAATATTCTATAAAATTATTAAAATTTTTAAGTAAACAATATATAGTTAATAATAAGAGAGAGAAAACAATCAAATCAAATAATGTCAGCAAATATCTTATTGTGCCAAATAAATATCACAGTTTAAGAATAATATAAATGCATTTTTTATATACATATATTATGTAGCTATAAGACATTGATATAGATAGAAAAAGTTCTTTTAGACTAAATTGTTAACATTTTTATGGTGTTATTACTTAGGATAGCATGTTGATAGAAAACATGCCAAACTTTAAGTATAGTGGGTTTGAACCCATAGATTAGTAACAAAGACTAAAAACAGTGTAATTATTTTTAACTCATACTTATATAATGTTATGTGTTGAAAGTGAAAATAAAATGAAATGAAAACCTGACTTGATTCTGTAAAAAGGAGTTCCTTCTGTACAGTATAAACTATGTTGGAATTGTTGATACAGTGCCTGTGCTATCATTAAAGAACAGTATATCGGAGATTCATCTAAATCAATTGTATTATAGCTGCATTAATGTTTATATAATATCTTAAAAGGTTAGGCTAGGTTATTTAAACAATTTTATAAATACCTTAGTGACAAGGTAGTGGAAGTAACACCACGTTAGGTAGAGAAATATGATCATTACCACAATGGTGAATATAATTTGGCGTCAATCACGCCGCACTGGCGGATCAGCAGGCGGGTTGTGGATAGTAGACACCAAGTTCTTCAACTCTTCGCAAAGCACCTTAGGTAACCCGAGTGAATCAACCTTCTGAGGGTGATTTATGTGGACAGCTAGTTTCAATAGAGCGGTCTGACGTAGACTTCTAACCCCAACCGTAATGTTCCAGTTCGTTCTATACATCATACCACCTATATTCGCCGGCGGTCTAAATATATGCTTATTATTAATAACATAACGCTCTCTTGTTGCGACATCAGTGAATTCCCAAGGATGAGTTATAAAGGAGTTTATATCGTAAAATGTGGCAGCTTCTAGTCGAACATAATGTCTTTTAGCACCATGGAAGTCCCGCCACCAAACATCAATCGGTCGTGATGTTTTGTTTGTGAAACGTAAATAGGCCCGCGACAGCGATTGCAGTGATTTCACAACCACCTGCTGGCCTTTTTCATCCGTTTCGTATATAACATCGGCAGCTTCCTGCCGCTCCGCCATGATCATCAAACGATATAGTAACGCGAACAGAATTTTGCCGGTTAATTTGCCTTAACACAAAAAATGTTAATAGTTATGTTTATACGAGCTAAGTCGGGAAACACATATACACATGTAAGATACTATAAACAGAAGGTTGTATCAAAACAAAAATAATTTATTTAAATAAACCCGCGTTTTATTTTTGGCCCAGACAGTGAATTGACGTTTGATTCACTTCCTCTTCGATTTTCGCCCACAATGGCTGTTTGTGTCGCTGTTATCGGCAAAGATGTAAGTATAAATCAGTTTTCTTTTGTTAAAACACTTAATTGCGCATTTTATTTGTATTTTGTCGTCAAGTAATCAAATAAAAACAACACGTTTGGTCTGCAAGATAATTTCTTTGTGTACTGGCAAAGCTATTGTTTTAATTATTTACGTCAAAGTTTGTTGTCATAATATACCACAGACAAGTGATTTATATACGAGCTCGTATATTATAAAATTAGTTTTTTTAGTATTATATATTTCATGTTATCATTAAAATATAGATATATTTAGAGAAAATTGTAAATATTATTTATGTTGTATGTTACATATTCTTATTCTATCTCATAATAACATCATTTATACACTTTGAAGCTAAGTTAAGTATCTAAATACTGTATAAAAAAATACACTGTAACATATTTATTTAATGAATATGCACAAGTTTATTCTTACAACGTGTTAAAAATGTATATGAACTTTTATCTTACTACAATGCAGTTTTATAAAATATTTACTTCTCACATCTAATATTAAAAAAGACTATTTTAAAGCAGAACATAAACTTACAACTACAAGTGTATAACCGAAAAGCACGAAGTTAAAATAAATTGACTTCTTCCAGTCTTTAATGTTAAAAATGATGATATTTCAGAATGCACCACTATATATAGGTGGTATCGGCAACGACAGTAACACCGACAATGAACTGTCTCGACAATGGCTAGTTCACACAGCGCTAGACGCTTTGGAAGAACGATTGGCGAGTACTAATCCTAACAATGCCAACTCTGCTGGAAATACATCAAGAACTGATTTACGTGATCTGTACCTTGGACTTCTTTACTCTACGGACACTCATAAGATGTAAAGTTATTTCATTTATCAGAAAGAATTTAGTGACATAATATTTCGCTTTTCTCTTTTTGTCGTGTTGCGAATTAGCGATACACGATGCGTGGTGGTGGCTAATTTTAATTCCATATCAAAAATGATTCACATTATCTGAGGCCAAAAAAAGCTATATTTTTGTGTGCAAACCGACACTCTTATAACAACTCAACTTTTTTACGATTTCATATACTAAGTATATAATCACAATGAAAACTTAGTATATAAACAAATACTTTATAAATCTCATCAACTCATTATTTTTTAGCTATGGATATGTTACCAATACTAGAATAAAATTGGTACTGGTTACAAGCTCTTCTTCACCCAGCGGAAGTAACATAAGAGATGCAGAAGTTAGAACTGCATTACGCAGACTCCACGCCTTATATGCTGATGCAATTTGTAATCCATTCCATCTGCCCGGTGATCAAATTGTTTCCTTGTAAGTATTTTCGTATATAAATGGGTGATAATAGGCCGATTCCCACTCTGAGAAAAAAATATTTTAATCTCTTCATTCTGATAAGAAATTAAAATGCAATGTCTCGAAACGTGGTACGCTGGTACGCTGCGTGATAAAAGTAGTGTCTAAAATCTAAACACAAAATTTTCTGCACCTGCATCTAAGCATATTTTTTTATTTAACTTTTTATTAAATAAAATATTTCCTTTACAGAAAATTCGACAAGCAAGTGAAAAACCTTATGATTAACAATGTTTAATTGGTATGATAATTAAAACCTTCAAATACGAAAACGTCGCCTAATATTATTTGTTTTGTCTTGTATTACTTTATAATTCCATTATTTTAGTAATTAATGGTTGTATAATTCCGTTTATTATATAAATTTGGTATTTATTTATAGTAAACATGATAATTATTTATAAGATTATGTTTATGTTAATAAAAAATGATGATTTGGTTATTACTGTTTTAGATTTTAATTATCTAGATTTAGGCTTATCCAGTCATAACTTGTATTCTCACCATTTGGTTTTGTTATGTTTTATTTAAATTATCTTGTTAGCTTTATAATATTGCTAAACTTACGTTTCTGTAACTTTAATTTTGTATGACTACAAACAATATGAAATAAAAATAAAGGCTTTAAAATATGTATATGTGTTTACTTATATTTTCTTATTAGTCACAATAGGATTTCACAATGAACTCATTTCCAAGTTGTTTCTTTTATTATTTCTTATTGCTACCTCAATATCTACGTAGATATTCTAGATTACTTTACATTTTAAAATATATCTGATGATGATATCAAAAATCACAAATGATGAGTAAAAAAATAAATAACACATTGTAAAGTTCTTATTCTTTATTTATGGTTTTTATTTGAGTGAGCCCTGTATAGGCTTTCACATTTATTATATATTGCGTAAAATGGAACGGCAACGTTGAAAATTGATCAGTTAAATTATGATAATATAGAAGTAGAACATCAAAATTTAAGACAAAATTAAGAACTTATAGTGATGTAAAGAAAATAACGAGTCTTTGTTTTTTTGCCCTAAGTATATTTCAACAAAATAAACAAAAACATAAAAATAGAAACAATAATTGTTCTTAATAATTTTCTACAAGCTTAAGACACTAAAGTTTCTAAACGATTAAATTTTCAATTGTTATTTTTATCTGTGTTTTTGACAGCATTGTCAAAGGCACCATATTTCTTTTTCTCTTTTCATTTGACATTTGTGTTGAACTGATCTCTGGTTCAGCGCTGAACAATTTTTAATTGAAAAGTTGTTTATCTCGACCGGGAAATCGCATAAACATGGTAAATACAGCTTTATAAATTGTATTAAATATTAAAATTTAGTTTTAATTGACTTATGTTGATAATACTGGTAACTAAACTTATAGTACTTGGAGGTTATGTTAACACGTGTATTAATATTCGCGCTTAAACTAATTGTCTGTTTTTGTCACTCACTATTGCTNAAGTTATAGTGATAAAAATAACGAGTCTTTTTCTTTTTTGCACTAAGTATATTTCAACAAACTAAACAAAAACATAAAAATAGAAACAATAATTGTTTTTAATAATTTTCTACAAGCTTAAGACACTAAAGTTTCTAAAGGATTAAATTGTCAATTCTTATTTTTATCTGTGTTTTTGACAGCATTGTCAAAGGCACCATATTTCTTTTTCTCTTTTCATTTGACATTTGTGTTGAACTGATCTCTGGTTCAGCGCTGAACAATTTTTAATTGAAAAGTTGTTTATCTCGACCGGGAAATCGCATAAACATGGTAAATACAGCTTTATAAATTGTATTAAATATTAAAATTTAGTTTTAATTGACTTATGTTGATAATACTGGTAACTAAACTTATAGTACTTGGAGGTTATGTTAACACGTGTATTAATATTCGCGCTTAAACTAATTGTCTGTTTTTGTCACTCACTATTGCTTCATAAATCTTTGCAAAAGAGTGACTGGTAAAAGAGGTAAAGGGAGACATCGGGACCAGGATAGAGATATACAAAGTCCGTAGGGCTTGGCGCTCACTTCTATTTGACTTTACCCTACAGCTAAAAAAACTGGTTGCCTTTTTGTTAATGCATATTAAAATAATGATTCTAGGCAGCCGCCGTCGTGTCAGGCAAGGATATCGAGAAGCCCCAGGCTGAGGTCTCACCCATCCACCGTATCCGTATCACATTGACATCCCGCAATGTACGTTCATTGGAAAAGGTCTGCGCCGATTTGATCAATGGTGCTAAGAAACAAAAGTTGCGTGTAAAGGTAATATTGCTTTAACTATTTAATATATTTTGATCAGTACCTAAGTAAACTATTAATCATTTTAATTGTGAGATGTAAACCAAAATAATCTGCGATAAGTAACTAATAAGAGAGTGAAAAAAATATATTAGATTTTCTTCTCTATATTAGATCTTATAAGTTTAAATTCCACAATATTTTTTATAGCTTTAACCTAGCAGCTAGCAGATTATGTTAATTCAACCTGCAAAATGTAATATTGTTATGATTAGGTCATTATTGTATTAGATTAAGATTTATATTAAACAAATTTTAAAAATATGACTGATTTTATACACTCAGCGCTACGATGAAGACATACCATATTCTGTATTGGTGTGTTCACTAAAGAAGCGCTAAAACAAGGCTTTTCAAAGTGCAGTGTATAGTAACATGTACTATACTCTGCTCATAGGGAAGCAACAAGTTAAATAGTTATTGTACATATTAGTAAAAATATTTTTTAAATAATGTGCCTTACGTGTGTAATAGGAATTATAGTATAAACAACTTTTATTTTTCCTTAATCTTGATATCTTTATATGTACATATACTTATCTACACATAGATGTATAGGCAGAAAGTACCTGGTCTCCAGACACTCAGTTTTTTGCCTAAATTTGGGACCATTGCATGTGAAATGTTACAACTCTACATTGTACTAGTAGAGCTCAATACCCATTTGGGGAAATAAGTTATAATAGTCTTACTGTCATAATGACATAATTTTTTAAAATATTTCTTTAAATACATGATTTCCTATTTTAAAGTGGTAAGCTGGTAGTAGTGCCATATTTCTTTCACATTTCATTCAGTATTTGCAAAAAGTCTATTTGAATATTTTAATTTAAATTTATCATTTTCATTACAGGGGCCAGTCCGCATGCCAACCAAGATTCTTCGCATTACCACCCGCAAGACACCTTGTGGTGAAGGTTCCAAGACCTGGGACAGGTTCCAGATGAGGATCCACAAGAGAGTGATCGACCTTCATTCTCCTTCAGAGATTGTGAAGCAGATCACCTCGATCAATATTGAACCAGGTGTAGAAGTTGAAGTTACTATTGCCGATGCATAGGCACAACTGCCTTAATAAATATTTTTAAATTGACTTTTTGTTTTATTCCTGTTAGAGTGGTGAAGAATGACATGAATTTTAGGGTAAATCAGTGTGATAGTTCACTGGCACAGTATGATTGACAAGTTGTGGTCACACTGAAGTTAGTTGTTGTCTATATAATCTTTATTTATATTCCTCCCAAATACAAAATAAGAGAATAAGAGAGAGATTGCTACTTGTTAATTTCACATTATTTGGCGTTGGTTATAATTTGTTAGGTTACTATTGAATAATTGTAGATCTGTAAAAAGTTGTCTTGTGAACTTTGATGATTACACTTTTATCATATTCCATTATAATACTGATGATACTTTAAACACACTATCATCTAATTTTAATATATATTTTTTATATGTAAACGTTTCGGGCCAAAATCGAACCCACAACTATTGCGCATAAACAGCAACTGTTCCGTGACTTTGGCGTTATTACGTTACAATCAATCAAGACATGCGATATTGCCATATCGTTACATAAGAAAAAGAAAGATTAGCAATATAAAGCATATTACGAGATAGAACTTTTACAAATTGGTACAAATCACGCTTATTTAATTGTTTTTTCGATAGAGGAAACCCGGAACCTAGTGTAAGACACTCCGATAACCTTTAAAACAGTTCCTTTTCTCACTTTCCACCGAATATTTGAGGAATTGCGTGTTGAGTGGAGAAACTCAAAACCGCGCTTTGTCTCGTTACCAGAGCGAGTAATTTTCATTTACTTGAATATATTGAATATTTTATATCATTATAATTATTTACTATATTGAATATTTTATATCATTATAATTATTTACTATATTGAATATTTTATATAATTATAATTATTTACTATATTGAATATTTCATTTCAACGAACTATGGGAATCGAACCGCAACCGTTGAGTTTACAATCGCACGCTTGTGTCTGCGCCACGACCGCCCTTGCAAACAATATAAATCCTTGTCTTTTTCTTCATATGTGGGAGGGCGGAGGTCATTTATACCGCATATAAGGTATAGGTACCTATTTAAGTGCGATATTGATAATGTATTATATGGACATTAACAATTCTGTATAAAATGTTTGATATTATTTTTCAGCGTCACGCTGTATACGTCAAATAGCAGGGTACGCAGAGAACGGGAACCTCTGGGGGGAAACTAACGAGTGAGGGGTCGAATCTACAACCAAAGCGTCCACAGCTCAATTCTGTCCTACTGCGTCACGACTATCAAAATTCAGGAACTACCTATTTACGAGGATTTATGAGGATTGTATGACGAAATATAAATAAAAAATCATTTTCTGCTCCGGCGCCACGCGCCATTGCGTGGAAACAATACTAAATTGTCAATCTAAATTATTGCGGATGTCTGTATGTCATACGTTAATTGTGTAATTGATTTTGTTCTTTTATAGTAATTGTTTGTAAGTATGGAATATAGGCTTCGAGTTAGGCTGAGCATTTATGGAATTTTTGCAGGGTTGTTCCTCGAACCAAACAATGATA
Organism: Heliconius cydno galanthus; assembly: GCA_036379175.1. Classification (NCBI taxonomy): domain Eukaryota; kingdom Metazoa; phylum Arthropoda; class Insecta; order Lepidoptera; family Nymphalidae; genus Heliconius; species Heliconius cydno. Next base: position 235,034 of record JAKRZM010001297.1, on the reverse strand, counting down.
AAGACAGTATTCATTTCTCACTAGGTTAGATAAAGCGCGGGGTGGAGTTAGAAGAGGCGGGGAGAATAGGTTTAACACAAACAACAACAAAACACAAAATTGTGTTGGGATAACCCCTTTAAGGACGAGGGCCTTACATTCACCGTTTCGATGTAACCCACTGTAGGTACCTGCGGTCAGAGTAGTCTCGGACACTTAGAGAGTACCAAGTGTCATATACTACACAACTCTAAGTTATTTTTTCTGACTACGTGGACAAAGCCACCGGTGAAAGCTAGTTATCCACATTTTACCTTAAATTCTTAAATTTATTGCTCAAGTGGCACTCCCAACGTGGGTGTTAATAAATGCGATGCAGTTTTAAATACATTAAGTGCATTAGTAATGCAGTTTTATCATTTAAGTTGTTATTATTTATAGTGCTGCTTTTAAGAAAAAATGAAATTGATTATTTAATTGGAATTTAAAAACATATTACGTTTAAATTCTACATACTTAAATCATTATTTGTTCAAATTATATTGCATATTTTATTGAAATATTTAGACATATTAGAAATACTATTTGATGAATGTAATAGGATATTTATATAGTCCGGTAACAAGACAACGGTTGAAAATGGGGAACGAAATGTTTTAACACTAGGTTCCCTTTGCCTACCCTGCTACAGTTGTTGTTTTGTTACCAGACCTTGTCAACAATCATTCCACCAAATGGGAATCAAACCCACAAAAGTTTCGTTTTCAGTCAGACGATACTAATTTTTCAATAAAATTACTGCAGCAAATAATTTTATTTGCTGCAGTAATTTTCTTAAAAAAGTAGTGCTGCAGGTGGTTTTCTCATTCCTTCTCACTGGGGTGATGTTAAAACCACTAAGTACATTTTATTATGCATAATAAGCCTTCTGCCTCGCATTAAAGCTATACTTATCTAAAAATATATTCCGCTAGTTAAGTATCGAAACGCCTTGACATTTTTTTCCTTATGGGAATCGAATCTACAACAACCGCGTAGAGACGCAGATATTGGTACGATAGTGTAAATATATTTTATACATACTACAGTATATAACATAATATATAAAATATATAACTAAGCACGCGATGGTGGTGGGTCGAATCCCACTAAGTAATGAAACGTCTCTAAAATTGGACAGTGAATCGTAAAGGGTATTGTCTTAAGATAAGGTTCCCTGTGCCTCCCTGCCATAAACAAGATACAGCGTGAAGCTATCTTAGTATTAATATATAATGTCAAAACAGTTTCAGTGAGACCTCTACCTTCTAGGATGTCTACAGCTCGTTAGCGCAAGGCTTACGGAGTTTGCTGAAATAGGATTCATAATGTTTTCAGTTTGCAAACCTTTCAGAAAATTTAATTGGATAGCCGTGGTAGCTATCATTGAATATAAGGTATTTCTTGTTATATGAGGAACATTTCTACATTTTAATTTAGTTTACACGTTTTAACATATAGTGAATCCATGGCATACTAGTTTTTTTTCTATATATTCAATAGGAAATAAAAACAGTTTCTAAATGCACAATTGCAATATACAAAGACACCTTATGAATTCTAAAGACATATTATTTTTCAATTGTGGTTTTATACGTGGTTTTTTTTTAAAAGGCCACCGTAGAGCAATCTGTTCAGTAAAGCTTTGTCAGTCGGGTGAAGAATTTCATTTTCCTGACCAGACACTTGCCAGGCAGAAGGCAGCTACTCAACATGCCTAGAACTCGGGCAGAACTCTGCCAACTGTCATACATAATTCAACTTAAAAGCCTAAAGCTTTAAAACTTTTAGTTTATAATACGAGTAGGTACCTACTACATATATTATAAAAAGGTTGGGCATGAAAGGCAGCTTCATAATTTGCATCGGCAGTCTAATTTAAAATGCCTTTGACGAAACTACTTGAATTTTCATGCTCGACGTTCTTTTACAACGAGCGCTCTAACTCAGACATTTCTAGTGGGTATATAATATACATAATGAATGGTGGGCTTAGACTGTAATCTCTTAGCTTGGGCTCTTGATTTTTTACCTTGACATTTTCTAGAGGCCATTGGGGTCAATTGAGGGGCCAAACACGACGATTGTGGGTTCGATTCGCATTTGGTTGAATGATTTATTTTCATTTCTTCATTTTGCTTTGGTAACAACAGCGCGGCGGGGACCCAATGCATCGTACCCCACAGTGGGGAACGAAGTGTCCATGTAAGTATATGTTACAAAGTGAAACTATTAAAACCCATAGATATTTTAAGACAGAGTAACATACAATATTTGTAGGTAACATTATCAAAACCTACTAACTTAGTTTGAGTAATAGAAGAGCTGTGGAAATCAATAATTTTCTTTACAATTATATAAATGAAATTTCCGTAGCAGCAAATTAAAAATATATATTTGGTTATAAGCGCCGCAGTGGCTGGGTCTAGCTAGGTCTGGGCGGTCGACGCTCCGGAGATCAATAGTCTGGAATCAAGTTGGGCGGACTCACCGTATCTTTAAGCGAAGTTTAATCTTTTATACTTATATCTGTCAGCAATAAACTGGAAACTAAGTTTATAGTATATAATGTATATAAGATTCTTCATTGTATTAAAATTTATAAAAAACAAAGACAAAAAATATCAAAGGTGGACTTGTCTCTAAAGAGATCTCTTCTAGTCAATCAGTGGAAGTGCTTGAATGACAATTAGCGAACAAAAACACAGTACAATTTAAGAAATTATTTATTAACTTATATTGGATTTGTAACTAAAATAAATTTAATTTTTATTTAAATTAAATTAGGATATAGGATCCTTTTAAATTTAGTGAGGTAGAGAGTGGAACTCGACTAGTGCAGGCAGGTCTTAGTAGGTACTAAGCTCAGCTTCTCAAACTGTCACGCGAGAGGTGAATCCAAAGAAGGCAAAGTTTTTTCCATACAATAGGGAAAAAAATGTTTAAATGCATAACTGCAATATACAAAGTAACCTTTTGAATACTAGTGATGTCTTATTGTACAATTGCGGNATATTAAACAAATTTTAAAAATATGACTGATTTTATACATTCAGCGCTACGATGAAGACATACCATATTCTGTATTGGTGTGTTCACTAAAGAAGCGCTAAAACAAGGCTTTTCAAAGTGCAGTGTATAGTAACATGTACTATACTCTGCTCATAGGGAAGCAACAAGTTAAATAGTTATTGTACATATTAGTAAAAATATTTTTTAAATAATGTGCCTTACGTGTGTAATAGGAATTATAGTATAAACAACTTTTATTTTTCCTTAATCTTGATATCTTTATATGTACATATACTTATCTACACATAGATGTATAGGCAGAAAGTACCTGGTCTCCAGACACTCAGTTTTTTGCCTAAATTTGGGACCATTGCATGTGAAATGTTACAACTCTACATTGTACTAGTAGAGCTCAATACCCATTTGGGGAAATAAGTTATAATAGTCTTACTGTCATAATGACATAATTTTTTAAAATATTTCTTTAAATACATGATTTCCTATTTTAAAGTGGTAAGCTGGTAGTAGTGCCATATTTCTTTCACATTTCATTCAGTATTTGCAAAAAGTCTATTTGAATATTTTAATTTAAATTTATCATTTTCATTACAGGGGCCAGTCCGCATGCCAACCAAGATTCTTCGCATTACCACCCGCAAGACACCTTGTGGTGAAGGTTCCAAGACCTGGGACAGGTTCCAGATGAGGATCCACAAGAGAGTGATCGACCTTCATTCTCCTTCAGAGATTGTGAAGCAGATCACCTCAATCAATATTGAACCAGGTGTAGAAGTTGAAGTTACTATTGCCGATGCGTAGGCACAACTGCCTTAATAAATATTTTTAAATTGACTTTTTGTTTTATTCGTGTTAGAGTGTTGAGGAATGACATGAATTTTAGGGTAAATCAGTGTGATAGTTCACTGGCACAGTATGATTGACAAGTTCTGGTCACACTGAAGTTAATTGTTTGTCTATATAATCTTTATTTATATTCCTCCCAAATACAAAATAAGAGAATAAGAGAGAGATTGCTACTTGTTAATTTCACATTATTTGGCGTTGGTTATAATTTGTTAGGTTACTATTGAATAGTTGTAAATCTGTAAACAGTTGTCTTGTGAACTTTGATGATTACACTTTTATCATATTCCATTATAATACTGATGATACATTAAACACTGTATCATCTAATTTTAATATATATTTTTTATTTGTAAACGTTTCGGGCCAAAATCGAACCCACAACTATTGCGCCTAAACAGCAACTGTTCCGTGACTTTGGCGTTATTACGTTACAATCAATCATGACATGCGATATTGCCATATCGTTACATAAGAAAAAGAAAGATTAGCAATATAAAGCATATTACGAAATAGAACTTTTACAAATTGGTACAAATCACGCTTATTTAATTGTTTTTTCGATAGAGGGAACCCGGAACCTAGTGTAAGACACTCCGATACCCTTTAAAACACTTCCTTTTCTCACTTTCCACCGAATATTTGAGGAATTGCGTGTTGAGTGGAGGAACTCAATACCGCGCATTGTCTCGTTATCAGAGTAAACGAAAATATTGAATATTTCACACCAACGAACTATGGGAATCACAACCGTTAAGTTTACAATCGCACGCTTGTGTCTGCGCCACGACCGCTCTTGCAAAAAATATAAATGTTTCCTTTTTCTTCATATGTGGGAGGGCGGAGGTCATTTATACAGCATATAATAGGTTATATAGGTACCTATTTAAATGCGGTATTGATAATCTATATATATAAAATCGAAAGGTCACTCACTCATCATGAAATCTCAGAAACTACATGTGCTAGGAATCTGAAATTTGTATATATACGATATAGGACGTAGGTGCTCGCTAAGACGGGAATTTGTAATATTCGACTCCTAAGGGGTTGTTTTTGGGGTTGAAAGTTTGTATGAAACTTCGTTACTATAAATGCTAGGAGTCTCAAATTTTGCATGTCACTTATAGGACATAGTCACTCATGGAGACAGAAATTAATAATAACGTAGTTCACGCAGGCGAAGCCGTGGGCGGGCCGCTAATGTATTATATGGACATTAACAATTCTGTATAAAATGTTTGATATTATTTTTCAGCTTCACGCTGTATACGTCAAATAGCACGGTAGGCAGAGAAAGGGAACCTCTGGGGAGAAACTAACGAGTGAGGGGTCGAATCTACAACCAAAGCGTCCACAGATCAATTCTGTCCTACTGCGTCACAACCATCAAAAATCAGGAACTACCTACTTACGAGGATTTATTAGGATTGTATGACGAAATATAAATAAAAAAACCATTTTCTGCTCCGGCGCCACGCGCCATTGCGTGGAAACAATACTAAATTGTCAATCTAAATTATTGCGGATGTCTGTATGTCATACGTTAATTGTGTAATTGATTTTGTTCTTTTATAGTAACTGTTTGTAAGTATGGAATGTAACCTTTGAGTAAGGCTGATAGCATTTATGGAATTTTTACATGGTTGTTCCTCGAACCAAACAATGATAAAGACAGTATTCATTTCTCACTAGGTTAGATAAAGCGCAAGGTGGAGCGGGGAGAATAGGTTTAACACTAGGTTCCCCCTGCCTCTTTCGGTATGAGGGAAATTTTATATCGATATTATTATTTAATCACTTAATAATCTATAGATACCTACTATTCTCAATTTCTAAATTAATCTTTTTAAGCTCAATAGTTCGTTTATCACTCGAGGGTCAACGTACTAATCTCATAAACTAACTGTCTAATAATTAAGTATAAAAAAATAGTGTTGGGATAGCCCTTTATCGGGGAGGACTTCACATTCACCGTTTCGATGTAACCCACTGTACCTGCGGTCAGAGTCACATCGGACACTTAGCGAGTACCAAATGTCATACACTACACAACTCTAAGTTATTTTTTCTGACTACGTGGACAAAGCTACCGGTGAAAGCTAGTTATCCATATTTTTCCTTAAATTCTTCAATTTATTGCTCAAGTGGCACTCCCAACGTGGGTGTTAATAAATGCGATGTAGTTTTAAACATATTAAGTGCATTAGTAATGCAGTTTTATCATTTAAGTTGTTATTATTTATAGTGCTGTTTCTAATAAAAAATGAAATTGATTATTTAATTGGAATTTAAAAACATATTACGTTTAAATTCTACATACTTAAATCATTATTTGTTCAAATTATATTGCATATTTTATTGAAATATTTAGACATTAGAAATACTATTTGATGAATGTAATAGGATATTTATCTAGTCCGGTAACAAGACGGCGGTTGAAAATGGGGAACGAAATGTTTTAACACTAGGTTCCCTTTGCCTACCCTGCTACAGTTGTTGTCTTGTTACCAGACCTTGTCAACAATCATTCCACCAAATGGGAATCAAACCCACAAACGTTGCGTTTTCAGTCAGATGCTACTAAATTTTTAATAAAATTACTGCAGCAAATAAAATGGTGGTTTTCTCATTCCTTCTTATTGGGGTGATGTTAAAACCACTAAGCACATTTTATTATGCAGCATAATAAGTCTTCTGCTCCGCATTAAAGCTATACTTGTCTAAAGATATATTCCGTTAGGTAAGCATCATCGTCAACATCAACAACATCCAACGCCTTGACATTTTTTTTCCTTATGGGAATCGAATCTACAACAACCGCGTAGAGACGCAGATAATGGCACGAATGCTACTAATCCCACAAAGAGGAATGATTTATTTTTATTTCCTCCCTTTTATAACAAAACAAAGTGCGGCGTTGAGTAATACGGGTCAACACGAAATGTCTCTAAAATTCGTATTTTCTTAAGATTAGGTTCCGTGTGCCTCCCTGCCATAAACGGGATACAGCGTGAAGCTATCTTAGTATTAATATATTATGTCAAAACAGTTTCAGTGAGACCTCTACCTTCTAGGATGTCTACAGCTCGTTAGCGCCAGGCTTGCGGAGTTTGCTGAAATAGGATTCATAATGTTTTCAGTTTGCAGACCTTTCAGGAAATTTAATTGGATAGCCGTGGTAGCTAACATTGAATATAAGGTATTTCTTGTTATATGAGGAATATTTCTACATTTTAATTTAGTTTACACGTTTTAACATTCTTTATTTCGTTTCTCAGTATCACGCTTTATACCCGTATAGTGAATCCATGGCATACTAGTTTTTTTTCTATATATTCAATAGGAAATAAAAATAGTTTCTAAATGCACAATTGCAATATACAAAGACACCTTATGAATTCTAAAGATATATTATTTTTCATTTGTGGTTTTATATGTTGTTTTTTTTAAAAGGCCATCGTGGAGCAATCTGCATCATTTTCCTGGCTAGACACTTGCCAGGCAGAAGGCAGCCACTCAACATCCCTAGAACTCGGGCAGGACTCTGCCAACGGTCATACATAACTCAACTTAAAAGCCTAAAGCTTTAAAACTTTTAGTTTATAACACGAGTAGCTACCTACTAGGTATATTATAAAAAGGTTGGGCATGAAAGGCAGCTTCATAATTTGCATCGGCAGTCTAATTTAAAATGCCTTTGACGAAACTACTTGAATTTTCATGCTCGACGTTCTTTTACAACGAGCGCTCTAACTCAGACATTTCTAGTGGGTATATAATATACATAATGAATGGTGGGCTTACACTGTAATCTCGTAGCTTGGGTTTTTGATTTATTACCTTGACATTTTCTAGAGGCTACTGTCTTTCTGTGGCACACGTCGGACTTTTACAGTCACGATGGCTGTGGGTTCGATTCGCATTTGGTGGAATGATTGATTTACATTTCTTCATTTTGCTTTGGTAACAACAGCGCGGCGTTTAGTTCCGCTTCCGACACTCAACAAGCAATGGAGCAGTGCGTGGGGTACGAAGTGAAGAAGAAGAAGAAGTGAAGAAAAGCGAAACTATTAAAACCCATAGATATTTTAAGACAGAGTAACATATAATATTTGTAGGTAACATTATCTAGACCTACCAACTTAATTTGAGTAATAAGCTTTAGAAATTAGCATTTCTTTACAATTATATATATTGAATTTCAGCAAATTAAAAATATATATTTGGTTATAAGCGCCGCAGTGGCTGGGTCTAGCTAGGTCTGGGCGGTCGACGCTCCGGAGATCAATAGTCTGGAATCAAGTTGGGCGGGCTCACCGTATCTTTAAGCGAAGTTTAATCTTTTATGCTTATATCTGTCAGAAATAAACTGAAAATGAAGTTTATAGTGTATAATATTCTTCATTGTATTAGAATATATAAGAATATTAAAGGTGGACTTATCTCTAAAGAGATCTCTTCTAGTCAACCAGTGGAAGTGCATGAATGACAATTAGCGAACAAAAACACAGTACAATTTAAGAAATTATTTATTAACTTATATTGGATTTTTAAATAAAATTAACTTAATTTTTTATTTAAATTTAATTACAGGATATAGGATCATTTTAAATTTAGTGAGGTAGAGAGTGGAACTCGAACAGTGCAGGCAGGTCTTAACTGTCTGGTAGGTACTGAGCTGAACTTCTCAAACTGTCACGCGAGGGGTGAATCCAAAGAAGGTAAAGTTTTTTCCATACAATAGAGAAAAAAATTTTTAAATGCATGCAATATACAATGTAACCTTTTGAATACTAGTGATGTCTTATTGTACAATTGCGGTTTTGTACTTTGATTTTATGTTTATATTAATTATCTGTATTTTCGTTTTTGTCTGCGGTTTTCATATTTGCTTTGTATACTTACATACATCATATAGATAATATATTTGTCATCGATGTGGGTGTGGTTTAAATCCTAAACATGTAAATAACATTCTAATCTATTAACCTATACAAATACATATTTTAAACCGTAGATCAAATATCTTTAACCGTAGATCAACACAAAACGACGTTTTAGTGTAACCAGCCTCGATATACGAGTATATCATATACCTAGGTACTGTAGGCGTGGCGAGTACCAATAATTGTATACGAGCGAGGGAGATGGGCGCCGGGGAAGCTGCGTTGCCATGGCAACCGCGAGTAGCCCAGATCATGAGATAGATTCTAGACCCAGTTGCGGTGTTATCGATTTTGTGATACGCTCTCAAGTCGCTATGCCAGTCGTTATGCAGTATTTAGTGAGGGTTTAGGGATTATTAGGGTTGTATTTTTGGAATTATTTTCTTTTGCTTTTTTTTTTTGAAAATGGACAGTGTTTCAGATTTGGCAAGATTAGGAAGTTACAATATAAAGGAAAAACTCTCAAAAGTGGGTTTTTTTAGGTTGATATGTTGTATCATATTGTGGCCGCCGTGGTGGCGCAGGGGTATAAGCTTGCGACTGTAAACATGACGATTGTGGGTTCAGTTCCCACCCGGGGAATGAAATATTTATTATTTTCGATTCATCGCTCTAGTAACAAGCGTGAGTTGAGTTCCACCACTCAACACGGAATATCTCAAAAAATCGGCGAAAAGTGGAGAACAGAAGTATATTAACGAGGAACAGAGTGTCTCAACACTATGCCCCCAGGACCCCTCTGCCGGCCATGTTACTGGCAAGATACAGCGTCTAGCTAAACAAAATAAAAGATATTACATTAAGATGGCTCAGGCAAACGTAAGGGGTAGAAAATTTCCCACAGGGATTCGAACCCCACAACAATTACGTTTACCACGCCACGTGTCTACATAACTAGGCTATCTAATATGTAGGTATTATTAGTACACACTCTAAAGTCTAGAAGAGTCTTAGTCAAACAATTCTAAATAAACATCGTGCAGAGCTAACTCATCTGCCTATATATGGTGTTTGTAGTCTAACTTGCGGCGTGTGGGTGGGTGGATGTTATAATACGCTGTTATTATTGAGCAAATAAATCATCGCATTCGATGTTCGAATTTTGTTTTTTTTTAGCTTCACGCTGTATCCCGCAACTAGCAGGATAGGCAGGGGAATGGTGTTACTTTCGACTTTCCGTCGAATTCTTGAGGCGTTGCGTATTAAATATTTCATTCCCCCGAGCAGAAAACGAACCCACGACTGTCGCGTTTACAATAACTCTTGCCCCCCACGCCACTACGGCCTTTATACATTTATGTATTAGTTATGGCATTTGAGGAGAAAAAATAGTAAATACTCTCTGAACATAATCATAATCGTTTCTTAACTTTGACTTCTCTATCTCAAAGATATTGTGTGAAAAATAGATAGGATAAATAGGAAGGATTGGGCAGGAATGCTGCTTTGCCTCCGTTGTAAAATAAAAATAAGTAAGAGTTGTGTATGACACATGACACAAACGAACTGTAAGTAGTTGTGATAGTTCAACCAAACAACAAACAAACTCTTTACTTTATGATTATGACTTTATTATAGCTATCGCTTCATCTTGCTTACCAAAGCGAGGAAATGTAAATAATTCAATCCCCCAAGTGGGAATCGAACCCACAGGCCACAGCCGTCGCATTTATTGTCAGTGGCCAAAATCCAATTCGGGTTCCAATTCCCGATAGCATCATAACAATCGATTATCTTAATAAGTAAATGATTTTATCTAAAATACAGATCTGGGGCTCCATAGGTACTGGAGAGGCGTAAATGAAGACAAACGCTCATACGTCTTAGCTTTTATAGCGTTGAATGTTGTTTAGACGAAAGTTTAAAGCATTTTCGTCTCTTTTCTGTTGGAATAGAGAGTATTTTTGGATTTGAAAGTGAGACCTTGTGGAAATTGGTATGGCAATAGGCTGTATGCCCACGCAACACGCTCTCTACAGTGTAGGGGGTGGGTAGAAACATGATTTATTAATCGTAATAAAAAAATATAATGCCCTTTTAGGAAAGTTGGTATGGTATCTGTGTTGGTTATGAGTTTAATTCTTGTTAGATTTTATATAAAGTTGGGAATTAAAATATTAAGGAACTTTCATAAGAGATAACATAGTGTTCAAATACTATTAATTAACAGGTACTCATAGTACATTTATTACAAATACAATTTATATTATTAAAATATTAATATTTTGCGTGGTGGGTGTGATTGTAACGCGACAGTTGTGGGTTCGTTGTCCATGCCCCCTCAGAATAATCTGGTGGCCAACCTATACATTTTACTAACAATAAAATTGGCGCGAAAAAATAAAAAAAAAATACATTTATACGAACATATATGAGGCGAGCTAAAGTCCAGGGGCCGAAAAATATCTTTTGATACGCCCATGGACACTCATAGCCCTCATGCATGCAAAACATAGGTTCCGTTCAGGGAATTAAACTCTAGTTTTCACATACTATTAAGTTAATAAAAAAAAAGAGTAAGAAAAAGAGACGGACTATCAAAATTTATGGTGCAGTATAACTCAATAACAAAAAAAAATCGAATGCTGCACTTTTTACCTGTAACTGGCTGAATATGTGTTATTCTATAATGCAAATGCAACCTTAATAAATTAAAAATTAATGAATATTTATTTATATGAAAGTAGCGGTGTTGTGAAATTTTCAACTGCTTCTTAAGTCGAAATTGGTTTTAACCGGATTATTGTTTTATATTATTTTTAATCAGATATACAATTTTTTTGTAGTCTCACCTTTTTTTCGCAAAGAGTAGAGAGGAAGAACAGAGTAAAGGAACTGAAGGTCCCGCTTTCTCTTGTCTGACTGCACAAATTAATATGATTTATTTTCTCTAATGGACATAGAACCCACAACCATCACTATGGCCTCGAAAACAATAAGTTAGTTATTTATTTCTTTTGTTATAGTTAATCCAATAGTTTCTAAGCAAAAGTACTCTGCAAGCAAGTAACACCTACACGTAATAAGTCGCGATAGGCGATTGTCCAATTCTTATTGTAATCGATACAAGGCCTATTTCATTAATGTGAATTTTATAACTGTTATTTGAAAACAACTTGTTATAATTGAAGTATTATTTAGATTAAATATAGATAGATATTGTGGAAATAAGTTTATTTTTCTTAAGTTTCCAAAGCTTTGCCATTTTCCAATATTAATAATATACATTTAAAGCTACAAAAACTATAATTTACAAATATTTGATATATTTAAGACCTAATTTCGATTCTGTCTCCATATAGGCGGTCTTTTAATATAAAAGTAGAATCATTTATCAACAACAGATTTCCTAAAAAAAATGTCTTAACTGAAAAAAAATGCTACAGTTTAGATATCTATTAAAATGTGTAGTAATTGGTTATTAAACACAGATAACACAATATTATGTTCACTCTCTGTTTTCTCCGTAAATAAAAGATATGACGAGTCCCTTTTTTTCACTCTCGATCTTATATAAATTTTTAACAAGGCCAGTTACATAATATTAAAAATAAAAATTCAGGAAATATATATTTTTAATCACAATTGAACAATGGCTACACAGTACACTTGCATAAGTAGTGTAGTAGTAGGCGTTAGCGGCGTGAGTCAGTACTAGCGTAGGTGCGGGTTCGACGTGAAGTCATCGAGGAAAGGCTCAAGGATTATGAATGAATGTGGCCTTATTTAGATTTCTTGTTGTGCATTTATTTTTTTATTAATATTTAATATTATATATTCATTATAAATATATTTTTTATTGCTTGTTAGAGCGTCTGAAAATTTATCTTTTTCTTTTTTCGAAAATTCGGCGGAAGTGAGGAAGAGCACAGGAAAATGAGTTTCAGGTGCCAATAAAAGTAACTTTTCTTAAAAAAGCTTTCTCACTACCGCATCCATTTGGCAATAAAAACCTGACAACCAATAAGAAAGTACCAAATACATAAACATTTATATTCGTCGTGTACTTAGCTACTTACAAAAATGTATCGAATATTTCGTAATTTTGTAAACGATTACAGTCTCGTTATACGAATTTACGAGGGGTGGGGACGTGACGTCACCTTTAGGGTGACCATGGAAGGAACCTCCCTTGAAATTCTTAAAAAAATGTACCTCTACCGATACTGAGGGAACCTAGTGCTAAGACACTTCGTTCCCCATTTCATTTTAGTTCCCCGATTATTTTTGCATCTACATCATTACTTCATCGATTACTTCATCTACATCATCTTCATTTATAGAAAAATATTTTTTAGAACACGTAGAAAAATATGAACGTAGCGAGATTTGAACCTGCACCTTTTGCAAATCGTCAAAGCTTTTTGAGCTTTCCACTAAGCCGTCCCTTCTAATCAAGTAACGTCAAAATTTTTATACCGACATAAATAAGACAATTTAACATAAATAAGAGATTTCTGAGAATATATGGCTTAGCGGTTAGAGAGCCTGGACGGTTTCCAATAGGTGAGGGTTGAAATCCTGCTAGGTTCAAATTTTTATACGTTTTCTAAAAAACGAATATGAAAAAGTCCTGCAAATGCTACCAGTATAGTCATCCTGTAGGCTGTATGAGTCACCCCTGTAAGTCGCGACGGGCGTATTCGGGAAATCAATAACGCGGCTAGCAATATGGCTTCCGAAATATATATCTCTAGCATTCTTATTTGGATTTACGTTAAAATCTAAGCTTAAGCTTAGTTGTAATAAAAGAAATAAGTAAGTACGTATACTGACATAAATAAAAAAAATCAATTTTGAAACGTAACTAGGTATATTTAATGTAAAATATATTTTCAAGTGAAGTTAATTTTTTTTAAATTAGCGTGATAAAATAAAGTCCTTATCCAGTCCAATATATCCAGTCATTTATTTGCCGCTTATTCTAAGAATGGTCTATGATATACTGGGTTCGATCCCCACTCGGGTAAAGTAGTTATTTTTGTTTTCCCGCTCTAACTAGCCAAAGTCCTCCGGAGATCGGAGTGCCTTAACACTAGGTTCTTTCTCCCTACCTAGAAAGTGAAACTATATACTATTTTTTTTCTATCCAGGATAATAACAAGGCAGCTCGTTTCCTGCATGCAGCGAGTACTTCCGCAATGCGACAGGACTGCGACGCGGACGTTTCAATTTTTCGCTGTTTGCACTAGTAGTAGTACCTAGCTATTTGCCAAATTGGAATTTAGTTTGGGAAAATCCAAAGTCAATTTTAAAAACAATTTTCAAAGGAAATTGATTTTCAATACATACTTATTTATATTTCTACTAAAATAATGTAAAAATTTATCTATGAGGTCTTCCTGCCACCGTTATTTAGTACTCCTTCCATAATATAATAAATAAATATATTTTTATTCTAGTATGAATAATATATTTAATTTTTAACAAAAAAAAATGCAGCTTAACCCTTAAAAACCAGTACAAATTTAAACATAAACTTAAACGACCGTTACATAAGGACCGATAGCTGGTTCTCCGAGTAAGGACATGAAATCTTCTCGGATCTAGGACACGCTGTTATGGAGATGTCGCGAGATGCCTACACTGTACACTGCAGTATATCTATATATATACAATTATACACTTACAAGGAATATTTGTAAGAAATTATATAAAAAATAAAAGTTATCGAATGTGATGAATGTGGCTTCTAATCTTAGGTTAGTGGTTACTGAAAGTAAGAAAGAAAGAAAATGGGTAGAGAATATTTACTAGGTTCCTTCTTTTAGCTTCATGCTGTGTCCCTTATATAGCAGGATAGGCAGTGGGAACCTAAGAAACTAGTGTTAAGACACACCTTCCCCTTTAATACACCTCCGTTCTCTACTTTCCGCCGAATCGAGGCTTTGTGTGTTGAGTGGCGGAATTTAACGCCGCGGTATGCCTCCTTACCAGATAGAGGAAATGAAAATATTTAATATTTCATTCCCCCAAGTGGGAATAGAACTCACAACTNAAGTACGTATACTGACATAAATAAAAAAAATCAATTTTGAAACGTAACTAGGTATATTTAATGTAAAATATATTTTCAAGTGAAGTTAATTTTTTTTAAATTAGCGTGATAAAATAAAGTCCTTATCCAGTCCAATATATCCAGTCATTTATTTGCCGCTTATTCTAAGAATGGTCTATGATATACTGGGTTCGATCCCCACTCGGGTAAAGTAGTTATTTTTGTTTTCCCGCTCTAACTAGCCAAAGTCCTCCGGAGATCGGAGTGCCTTAACACTAGGTTCTTTCTCCCTACCTAGAAAGTGAAACTATATACTATTTTTTTTCATCCAGGATGATAACAAGGCAGTTCGTTTCCTGCATGTAGCGAGTACTTCCGCAATGCGACAGGACTGCGACGCGGACGTTTCAATTTTTCGCTGTTTGCACTAATAGTAGTACCTAGCTATTTGCCAAATTGGAATTTAGTTTGAGAAAATCCAAAGTCAATTTTAAAACCAATTTTCAAAGGAATTTTCACTACTTATTTATATTTCCACTAAAAATCAATTGTGTTCAAAATTCAAAGTAAATTGAATTTTCAGTGAATTTTCACGTCATTGTATAATAACACCGATTAGCTAAAAGTTTTTTTACTTGTAGCACAACTTATATAAAAGTAGTGGGTTTTCGCATTCACTCATTTCAAAATGAAATATCATGAGAAATACCTAAATATATTTTTTGTATACCATATTCCATGATACTTAACATATATCGATTTTTATTTCTTCATTTTGGCAATATGGCGTCTGGTTGTTTCTGTGGTAAGATTAAGACCTATTTATGCATCAAATAAACGTCAATTTTGTTTCTTGCACAAAAGTTATTTTAAACTCATAAATATTTATCTATGAGGTCTTCCTGCCACCGTTATTTACACCTTCCATATAATAAATAAATATATTTTTAGTCTAGTATGAATAATATATTTAGTCTTTAACAAAAAAATATACAGCTTAACCCTTAAAAACCAGTACAAATTTAAACATAAATTTAAACGACCGTTACATAAGGACCGATAGCTGGTTCTCCGAGTAAGGACATGAAATCTTCTCAGATCTAGGACACGCTGTTATGGAGATGTCGCGAGATGCCTACACTGTACACTGCAGTATATCTACATATATGCAATTATACACTTACAAGGGAAATTTGTAAGAAATTATATAAAAAATAAAAATTAAGCTTTCTATTGACTATCGAATGTGATGTATGTGGGTTCTAATCTCAGGTTAGTGGTTATTGAAAGTAAAAAAAATGGGTAGAAAATACTTACTAGGTTCTCTCTGTCAACTGTGTTTTGGTTTCTTTTAGCTTCATGCTGATATCCCTTATATATCAGGATAGGCAGTGGGAACCTAAGACACTAATATTAAGACACTCCGTTCCCCTTTAATACACCTCGATTCTCTACTTTCCGCCGCATCGACGGTTTTTGTGATGAGTGGCGGAATTTAACGCCGCGGTATGCCTCGTTACCAGATAGAGGAAATGAAAATATTTAATATGTCATTCCCCCGAGTGGGAATAGAACCCACAACTACGTAGTGCTTTGAGAAATGTTGATTTTTGAAACGTAATAACCGTATATCTACTCAACTTAAATTTACCTAAAGTATGCTATAAAATAAAATTTATTGCATTGAATTAATAAAATAATCATGATTTAAAAATTGTGGGCGTGAATAAACGTATTTTAATATATAACCGAAATACATTCACTTTAATGTCGGTTGCATACTTTTATTGCAGTTTCGAGAGATGATAAATTAAAAAAATATATATAGCTGCATTCTGCTTACAGCATGGTAGGCAGAGGCAACCTAGTGCTACGACACTCCGTTCTTCACAACGGCCCTGGCCTTAAATTTGTTTTTCAAGTATTTTTAAAATTTTTGGTGTTATCCTACACTTAGGAAAGAAAAATTATTTATCTATATTTTTAATAATTTTACTCGTAAAGTTAGCAAATTACAATTACAATCCTTCATTTTTAAACTTAAACTATTACAAAAGGTTTTTATTGTGACATCGATATAATAATGAAAACTGATTGTTAAAGAGAAAATTTTAAAGTGTATGGCGATGACATTTATTAAAAAGTTATAATTTACGACCATACTTATCTCTGTCTCATACTTCTTTTACTCAATTAAAGTTAATGGCCAAAGTTCATATTATATCTGTGTCGATAGTGTTTTTTAGCTTCACTTTGTATTCCGCATATAAAAGATAGTGTTAAGACACTCCAATTCCACATTTTTATAATCTTTACGGAATCAATCAATCAATGACGGAACTGGGAATGGAACCTGAAACGGTAGTGTTTACAGTAAGACGCTATGGTGCACCTTGACGGCCTTAAACAAATTAATTGGGTAATTCTTATTAAGAAGAATATCCCAAAAAATCTTAATTACAAGACTATGTTGTAAATACTGCAAAAAAAGGAGCAAAAAAACCAAATTATTTAATCGTTTTCCTTATATTGTAACGTTTTTAAGAATCGTAATTTCTCCTGCACATACTCGGGAGCTGTACAGACTTATATAGAAGCTTGCACTTACTCGGTCAACGCAAGACACTCGACAATTTACGATTACAACAATTATTACGTGATCAGAAATATATGTGGACATGAATTTTAATTGATTTCTTTTGAAATATGTTTTGTATGATATTTTAAGCTATAATAGTACAGTGGTAAGGTTGTATGCGTGGATAGTGTGGATTCAATTTTATTTTGGCTTCACTATGTATCCTGCAAATTGCAGGTTAGGCAGATGAAACCTGGGAGACGTTCAGAGTTAAGATTAAGTAAGTTAAGTGTTAAGATTAAGATGGTAGGCGGAACTCAACGCCGCGCCGTCTCGTTACCAGAGCGAGGACATGAAAAATATTTTATTCCCCCGAGAATCGAGTCCACAATCGTTGCGTTTAAGTAGCTCGCTTGTGCTTCTAAACTCCAGCTTCAAGACAATTACAAATTAATTTTGTATAAATTTTTTTTATTGCTTGTAAAACGTAGTGTAGTTTAGAAGTCTCCAATATATATTTAGTGATTTTAATTATCAGTAGAATCTTTATACAAATAATAATTATATTATAACAAATATTTCCTCAATTGTTTTCATTTTGATATCATATAAGTTTTTGTATAATCAAAATCATTTCATTTCGGCAACATATACTTAACTAATTTTTCTTCTTTCTTTTTATTTTTAAGATCACGCTCTACCCCATTTGTAGCAGTTTATGCACCGGGAACCTAGTGTTAAGTTTAACCGGTGACTATCATTAAAATACATTTAATTACTTTAACTTGACATAAATACCTATTAAAGTTAGCCTGGCGCCGCACTGACGGTGACTTACTCTAAGCAAAGCAATGAGAAAAATAAATGAGTAATGCACATTTAAAAATATCCATACACAATTATATTGTAAAGTGTTCTTGTTGGAAATAAGAGTCGATTTTGCTAAACTCGTTTAGATATTGAATATGACATATATGTGTCATGAAAGGACAGACAATTATAGAATAAGTTAATATATTAATAATTAGTGGTCAAGGCTTCATGTGCATGCATTTTCATCATAACAAAGTACAGTAGTACTGAAAATCGATTTTAATTGAATTTTCCTCTTTAAGAAATTGGTTTTTAAGCTCAAAAGTTTAGGTTGTGCGTTGATATCTGAGTATGTCAGTAACAAATATAGGTAACGTGACCCTTCTTTGGCCGACTCATAACGAGACATTGTATGACAAAGGAGACATGGGGTGGGGTGGCTTTCGTTTTTTCAGAGAGAGGTTTTTTTAAAACTAGCGTACTGCGATAATCACGGAGAAACTTGTTTCGACCGACCCAATTTTCATGCCATTCGGCAAAAACGGGACATTTGTACGTTCCGGTGGCAACAAAACGGGACGTCTGGTCACGTTATATATACTTATATAGGTATAATAATAAAGATTTAAGAAGCTGAAGAAAAATACTATGCATTACTAGTTTGACCTAAAGAGTGAGATTTAATAGATTAAATCTAACAGGAAGTTATTGTGCGAGTATTATGTCACCTCGGTACGATATGTCAGTGGGAGTCATTAATAGAGACACGCACTTCAGACAATTCGCAAGGTTATTTTGTTATTGTTATTCTCTATTATGATTTCTTAGTGCGTTGGGTTATACCTAACCTATAACAAATATTTATTATACATATACATATGTTTTTTGTTCCCTTTTTAGCTTTACGTGCATATTAAATGAGACACAGGGAATCTAGTTGTAAGAAACTCCGTTCCCCATTTTCCGATAAATGTTTAAGGTAACGCGTGTTCCATGATGGTATTCAACGCCGCCCTTTGCCTCGTTACCAGATCCAGGAAATGAAAATCTTAAATATTTCAATCCCTCGAGTGATACCCATTCCACCACAGTGCTACAGTTAATTCAATTTTAATAGCTTAGTGTTCTTCTTATAAGAATAATTCTTAAAAGCATAAACTTAAGATACTCTACTCGATGTGTCGACCTGCCTTGAGTTCAGCATTTTTAGACAAGAAAACTAACTTCAAAAGTATTATGATTTTTTTTAACTATTCATGATTTTGAGTCATATCCGTAACAATGGTGACGAGTGTATTTTTTATTACAAAAACTATATAAAAAAATATAAGTTTCAACCCTTGCTTGCTAAGAACTTGCAGAGTTAAATGAATTAACAAAAGGAATAGATCGAGCTGATTGTAGAGAACCTATTACACTTTAAATGAATCTTGTTTCCTGTACAGCTATCATTTAATATGTATGAACCTATATACTTTTCCGCCCATGGTTGTTGTGGCGCAGAGACATAAGCCTCTGTCTGTAAGCGTCGCGGTTGTGAGTTCATTTCCACCCAGGGGAAGTGAAATGTTTAATATTTTTATTTCCTCGCTCTGGTAACAAGGCAGAGCGCGACGTTGAGTTTCGCCATTGAATACGCTGTATCGAAAGTTACTTAGGAATAGAGGAGGCTGGGTGGTCCGTGCCCACAAAAATTATCGTGTGCCCACCCCAGAAATATTACTAAGCATAATTTACCCTGAAAAATTAAAAACAACCTATACAAGAACAGCTTTTAACGGTTTAACCTAACTAATATAGGTATTAAATAAAAGGACTTGATTTGTAAAAAAAACAATACACCATGAGAAAGTCTAGAAAGCTTTTTTTTTTTAAAGGTTTTTTTAACTAATATTTTATATAACTATAGTACTATATAACATACAACTCTATGTAGGTAATCGTATGAGTTTAATCATTCACTTTCATTCAGCGCAGTGACAAGTACTTCCGGCTTAGACGTAGGAAGTGAGCGTGCTGGCTGTCACTGTGTTAATAATACTTGTATTTTTCTTAATCTTCACTCTGTAACCCACACATAATAAGGTGGGCAGAGGGAACCTGAGAACCTAGTGATAAGATATCGGTTCTCCATTTTCAATTCTTAAAGCATTTTGTGATGAGTGACGGTGCCTCGTTACCCGAGCGTAGAGATGAAAATATTAAATACTTCATTTCCTAGAGTGGGAATCAAATCCATAATCATCGCGTTTACATCCACGTGCTTCTATTCCTGGGCCATGATTGTCTTAATACCTTGTATATTTATTTTTATTATATTATCGAAGAAATATGGTCGTTCTATAATTTAAAGATATCTCCACACGACGTAATGTTAGCCTGTTCAAATCCAATTCAATATTTAATATTTAGTTTAATTTTATATTTATTTTATTTATTTAATATTTTATCTACAACAAAAAAGAATATCTATAGATAGGTATTTTAATATTTTCCTAGTTTGGTAAAGTGTGCCACTCAACAAGCATATCGGTCGGGTGGTAAAAATGAAATACGAAGGTACTTACTTATCTTAAAATACATATTTCCTAAAACAGAACACGATTTTACCTTCTTTTTACGATTTGTCCTTAAAAAATTGCCATAATTTTTGGGTAGCAGATATGACGAAACATTTCTTACAGAACATCATCTGTCTGTCTGTGCTGTCTGTACATGGAATATATGACAGAAAATCTGTCATTGGGGGAATTTATCGCCATCGGGGATATTTACACGAACAAATCTGTTCCAATCTAACGTCCAAGCCCCTCTGGAAAATATGTCGAGATACGCCCATGATCCAGTATAATAGAACGTTAAGAAATATTTATAACATTTTTGTCTGTTTATTTGTGCGCTTGTGCACGCTTATCTCAGCAACGGCTTCACTTTAAATGCAGTTTCCACTAATAAGATACGAGTATGTATTATAAAGTAAATTATTCAACAACATTCCGATTAGTAGATAAATAATAATAAAGTACAAACGGGCGAAGCCGCGAGCGGATCGCTAGTTAATGATAAGGTTAAACAACGCTCACTACAGTCGGAAGTGGATGGGTGTGCAGATGATGTCCTTCATGCTTTGTAGAGCGCAGAGACAAAAAGTCCTCGAAGCGCTCATTTTTTAGTTATGTAAAATAATATTTAGAATTTCTATGTCTGTTCAATTATATTTTATGTATAAATATATGTAATGACGCCGTCATTTGACTGTACACGTGACGGATGTGGGTTCCATTCCCAGTAGGGGGAATAAATTATTTTTACATTTCCTCTCTTTTCAATGGAATAGTCCACAAAAATTGAAGTCACTATATAGTAAACAGACTCCTAAAAAAAACGAAAGCACACCTCGGAAGACATCCTAAAATAAAACACTCAATGTCTCGGAGAACCGAATGTCTTAAAACAGGATTCCCTCTGCCTACCCCGTTATGCGGGAGAAAATGTTAAGCTGTAAAAAAAAACATAAACTTTTAAAATACAAATGTGTTGACTCCATCCTTCCTTTTAGGTATCAATTTGGTGTGTTGTCGATTATTCGATTAAATTCGGAGACAAAAGTCGCCATTACCTAATATAGCTGTAGCCGCGATTGCCAGTCGACTGTCGAGTTGGCACGAGCTGTGGGCGGACCTAAGAGGTAGTCTTCATGAGTATTAAACTTTAATATTTGACCATATGTTTTTTATTTTGGAAGAAAACTAAAGAAATTATTTAATACAAGCGACCCAAACGCGGCATTTGTTGATTAAACTTATATATATTACTAGCGACCCTCTTGCGGCTTCGCCCGCTTTTACTACTGGATTATTCATATAATGTATGTTT
Source organism: Heliconius cydno galanthus (assembly GCA_036379175.1). Lineage (NCBI taxonomy): Eukaryota > Metazoa > Arthropoda > Insecta > Lepidoptera > Nymphalidae > Heliconius > Heliconius cydno. Next base: position 212,926 of record JAKRZM010001297.1, on the reverse strand, counting down.
GCAAAGCACTTAAGATAATGTGAAAATTAATTAAACCCTAATGCAACCCGCATTTTCGTAGTTTCAATAAGGATTTTCCAATTGTTTTACACAGCAAGGATTTTTTAGTAGGTACCGTAATTTTAAATCTGTGCTACTAATCTTTTCAAGTACTTATTAAAATATATTTAAATGACTATTTTTAGATAGTTAAATGACTATTTTTAAACGGAAGAAATTATAAACAAAAACCTACCTACTAATAACTACTACAAAAAATGTGAAACCAAATATATCGCGCTTAAATAATACATTCAACTCCAATTATCCAATACGTGCAAACGCATCTAACTAAATCTTCGTTGCTATAGAGGCAGCCGGGTTTTTTTTTTCGAGCTTGTGGTTAATGCTGAAGGGGGTATTCTGTCCCTGATGAAAAGCAAGCACGACGTGGCTGCCTGTGAGGAAAATTAAATAGAATGCATGGGCCGGGAATCGAACCCGGGCCGCCCGCGTGGCAGGCGAGCATTCTACCACTGAACCACCGATGCGTGTAAGGCAAGCGGGCACGGCGGACGCATGGCGAGTGGCGAGCCGTTTCGCAGCAAGGATTTTTTTGATATTGTAACAACTTCTAAAGTACTTATTAAAATGAAAAACAGTAAAAGACAGTTTTGGTCTACATTAAATGGCCAACGTAACTAATGTACTTATTTATATGCTGAGAGTAAGGGATAAGTGAAACTTGAGTAACATACAGCTGATGTGTCAACGGCGGGATGTGTCAACAATTAAATGCGTTTTTCTGTAAAACTATTCGCAATTTCGAAATATTGTAAAAAGCAAATTTTATCTTCGTTTAACGTAGAAAATTAATAAAGTATTTTAAAGGATAAGGATTAATACCATTATGGAAAAATATCCCTCACAATAAAAAATATATTGAAATTATTATTTTTAGACAGAAAAATGATCACTACACGTTATTCTTAAAAGATACGAATATGCTCTCGCGGACTTTTTTGTAGATCTTATTAAGAGGAACAATACTCCAGTACATTTTTTTCATGTAGTACTTACCATTAGAGCAGCGCATGCGCGAAAGTGTCTCAACGGGTAGGACTTTATACACATTTATCGTATTTATGTTAATTTACATAAGAATGTACAAATAATAAACTATATATAAACCTTCTACGAAAAACACTCGACTTAATGGTGAAGACCGCATCAAAATCCGTTGGGTGGTTTAGAAGAAGAAGAGTTAGAAACAACAGACAGACACGAAAAGCGACTTTGTTTTATAAGATATAGGATAGGATAGGATAGGATAGGATAGCCAAATTATACAAAATCTTTACATAAATTGTAGGCAATACTTTGAAGGGATTTTTAAAAAATATAAGGATATTATTATTACAAAACGAATAAATAATAAGCGCTATTACCACTAAGCCATAAAGACCCATAAGTTCAGATTCAGTAGGTACATTTAAAATTGTCTTACCAAGCATTCATTTTGAATATTTTCAATACTTTAATTAGGACGAAAACTAAATAACAGAATCCTTATACAGTTAATGAAAGAAAAAAAGTTAAAAGTTTAAATGAACATTTGAGCAATTCGAGACCTTGCAATTGCATGAATGAAATCCAGTTACAAAGATTGCATCACCAATTGAGAAGTTATCCTTCATTGACAAATGATGTTGACGATGACGATGTATGCAGATTGGAGTTATTTGTGCTTGTTTTTTGTTAAATTTAAACGAATGTATTGAAGGGAATTAAAATATTATTAAAATATGTAATTATATAGCGAATAGGTGCTTTATATTTTATATAAGACAAGTAAGGACGCGGGCTATTAAATATCTATATATATAAAAGGTTATATATATAGATATTTAATAGCCCGCGAGCTTGTCTTAAAATGTAAATCCCCTTTCGTCCCATTCTCGTAGGGATTTAGGGAGATTCTCTCTAAGTACCCTACATTCCCCAATTAATTGCGCCATATTTCATGTTTCTCAATAGTTTCGGCTGTATATTGTTTGAGTTTGGACTTTTATATATTTAGATTTATTGGATCTTATAACTTATAAGATCATATTATTAAGATTTATAGAAAAAAATCTTATCGTGGTTTAGTTGAGATATTTCGAATGTTAATGCCTTTTTCCATTCAGAGCATTGATTACATTAAATAAAATCGTTTGTCCAGTATGGTTAGATAAAATGCCACTCGTCAGGTAAAAAATTAAAGATGTAAGTAAACAAAATTATTTTTTAATTTAAAATTATTTATCTAATTATTTATATTTAATTATTAAAATTATTTATCTCACTCTGAGAAAATGAGCAAGAATCTATGTCGATCATTATTTTTTAGTTTTATAAAAAAAATGATAAGATAATTGTTATTTCTACAAAATCTTAACATACTCTAAAAGTATCATACATTTTTCTGATATATTTTTCCACCTATGGAGATAAACACTTGGTCATTTTACTGGCCCTTATGACCTATACAGGGATAATGTAAAGGGGAGACAAGAGGGTATTCTATCCCTAATAAGTGAGAGGATGCTTAAGAGGGTGTCGTTGACCACAGGGGCGACTCTTGAGGGATTCGAACCTGAATACGATGGTATCCACTTGGGATATGTCCAAGAATTTTGTATATACTGTTGTTATTATGTATTTTGTATATGCCTAGGGAAAGGTTTATATGAAGCCTCAATTCTTAAAGAAATAGAATAGAAAAGAGAACAATAATCTCTATTCATTCATAAATAAATCATGTAATCTGAGTAATATTGGAATATATAAGTACGCATATAAAATATGTGAAAATCGTATATAAGCAATGTCTAATAGACAACCTTTGGTACATTATGAAAGTAATAAAAGAAAACATAGATTTAAAAAAATCCATTGAAATGTTTTACTTTTAATTATTTTAAAAACTATGATATATGGATGAAACAAGATACTACGTCATTTTTGATAATTATAATATAATATTTATAGCTAATGTGGTTATAGTTGACATTATTAAAAGGAAAATACTACTAATTACATTTGTAATTCCAATGTTTATATCATTCACTTCTAAGAACATACATTCATCGTATACATTCATACATATAAGAGACTAATCTCATTACAAATTAAGTTTAGTAAGGTAATAGCTAGAACTAGTGCTTTTTTTACTTACATTTTATACGACGGCAGTCAATCAGAGGTCAGAGTAGAATATGTAGTCAGAACGACCTCCAAGCTGCAATCTACACGATTCAATTTTAGCTAAATTCTAATCATGAATTTACTTACACATAGTATTATAAATTAATTTAATTTTAATATGGAAAATTTTGTATTACTAACATTTAAAGCTTATTATAATTTTCAAGAATAAATACAGGATAAAAATGTATGGAATTAATATTAAATATCTATTGAATGTCATGCAGGCAGCTTATGTTAAAAAAAATTTGACCATTGACAATGAAAAGAGCAATAATTGAGTTTCTTACCAGCGCTTATCAGCAGAACTGCCTTACGGCCCGGTGTTGGTGGTAGCTTTTTTGTATATTCATTCGACCATTGAAAAGTGCCCATAACAGCTTATTTGGATGAAGAATATTTTGGTATTATATATATATATTTGGAATCTGGAAACGAGAACGGTGCGTTTTAACACTAGGTTCCCAGGTTCTCTTCGCCTACCCTGCTATGTGCAAGTTACAGCATGAAGCTAAAAGAAAAGGAAGAACGTACTGAATTTTTAACAATAAAACTAAAGTTTTACTATATTTTTTTAAAATAGTATGATTTACTTTCAATTAAAAAGAAATATTAAATTCTATATAGAAATTTGAGCGTAGCAGAATTTGATTTCGCACTGCTTACAATCCATCCAAGTGTTTTAACCAATTAAGCTATATTTTCTCATCGTCCTACAATGAAGGTTTTTAAATAAAATTCAAAAGATGATATTTTCTAAAACTATACCAACAAACTTTATATTTGGTTCATAAATTGAGGTCCTGATAACATATTCTCAGTATAAAGTTCGTAGTAAACAAGTTTACATTTAATTATTAAAGCCTATGTCCTTGACACACTGCTAGTTTTCCTTAAACGACCATATTTTTACAGCTAGTTTATAATATACATACGAGTACGTACTTAATTAAGCTCCATTTAAAAGTCTTTTTATTAAAGAGAGAGAGAGAGAGATTTCAATCTTTTTAAATTATCTATAGCTTTTCGCACCCCAAAAGAAAACAACTGAACCCTTATAATATCACTTTGTTGTCCATCGATCTGTCTCTGTCTGTCCATCTGACAACACCATTTTTCTCATTTAATGAATATCAAATATCCAGGTCAACCGTCTCTAGGAGTATAGAAAAAAAGTAACGTCTAACTCAAAGCAATTGAGGTAGAGAAGAAAAAATACGAGCTTTAGAGTTTTATATTGCCTTTACGTATACTTTCATGTTTTGACCAACAATTATAAAGTTGGTACACACTGGTGTTGACTTAAAAGTATAATTTAAGTTAAAAGTGTCAATTTAATATTTTTGTCAAGATGGTCTTGACAGAGAAACAGACAGAAAACAAAGTGATCCTGTAAGAGTATCTTTTTATTTTTAAAAAAACTAAATATTTACAAATTTCTGTAACGTTATAAAAATATATAGCAGAATGGATAAAGGTAACCTAGTGTCATGACTCAAGACGCTTCATTTGACACTTATCGTATCGTATATATGTATATAAATTAGCTTCACGCTCTATCCCGCACACAGCAGGGTAGGCAGAGGGAACCTAATGTTAAGACACTCCGTTCCGTATATGTATATATAGAATTTTATACCGTTTCAAGTAGGTACATGTTATGTAAAAAGTACTGGTACAGTCTTGGACTCGATCCAACTTGGCATCGATATTTAACTTGACTGTAGCTTAAAAATCACTTGAGAAAAAAATATAAAATCGTGATTTCAGTATGACAAGTATACATAGCCTAGCAAGCAAGCTAGCAATATATTAAATATTAATACTTTAATAGTATTTGTCCATAAAATTCAGGATGTGGGTGCCCATCGCGTCGCATCATGAGAGGAGTTCGGAGTAGTGTTGTGGACCTGTCACATAAGTGTAGGTCCGATTAAAGGGACGATTCACACTATAGTGACGGTAGCGGTTCTCAGCCTGTCAAAAATATTCTTACATGAGAAACAATGAAAACATTCACATTATCGTTTCGTCCAATCACTTACATATATAAGAATATTTCTCATACTACAAACTAACAATAATACTATGTACCTATATATCATTTTTTATTTCAGTGCAGTGCAGTGTCTAGGTTTATCGTAAAAATGGCCGTGCTGATTTTAATAGAACTTTCATGAGGAGTATTTACAAACGCAAAAAAAGTTCTTGTAGTGCTACGTTTATATTATTTCTTTAATTCTATATATTCAGTTGAAACATTTTTGTTCGATTATTTAAAAACTTATACCCTATCTGTTTATTTGTTCGGATAATCGGAGTTCTATTGTAAGAATCTTTCACACTAACCTATCCCAAGCAAAACTTGCTATGAAAATGTAATCTACTTTGTATCTTAGCTCATATCCTTATCGGCAAAAGTAATAGTCATTTTGATAAAGCTTATTTAGTTTAATTTGATTTGATGTCCCGTATTCTATTTTGCAGTTCAGCCGGGGCGCAGGGGCACACGCTTGGGGGTTCGATTACCAACGAGAACATTAAATATTTAATATTTTCATTTCTCCGCTCTGTCTTGCCCTCAGATGAGAATCGGACCAGGTACAGTAGAACAGTCATCAGATAACCTCAATTAAGTATCTATTCGAGATAATCAAAGAAATTGCTATAGTCGAAAGAAAACATGATAGATCACGTCTAAAAATATGCATCAGGACAAAACGGTCATTGTGAACGAGAGAAGGATGCAAGTGTGCGCGTGCGCAGACAGCGCTCATTGTTACAAATTGTATGAGCGTGCGAATGTGGCAGCTGGAAATTCATAATAAAACATTGTTATAAGATATTAAGATATGTGTAACTAAATATTATTAATACTCTCCAATTAAAATAAAATGATAAACAAAAGTTACTTGGTTCAGGCGTTTGTGGCGCAGTGGGCAGCGTCGGACTGTAAATGTAGGGGTTGTGGGTTGGTTCCGCACTCGCGGGATTGAATTATTTTCATTTCCGTAAAGAGCGACGTTGAGTTCTGCTACTCAACACGTAATGCGAAATGGAAAACAGAGTCTCAACATTAGGTTCCCCCTGTCTACCCTGCTATAGTATAGTGCTATATAGTAGGTAAGCAGAGGGAACCTTGTGTAAAAATACTCTTTTCCCTCGTCTTGACATCGCGCTTCTTAGTACTTCTTACCATAGCGAGGAAGTGAGAATAATTTATTCCCCTGAATAGGAATCGAATCAACAACCGTCATATTTACAGTCTGACGATGTCCCACTGTAAGCAGTTTCCCTACAGTATATATACCTATTAACAATAAACCATATGTGTAATATCTTATTACGGCTAATAATATGTAAAACCAAAAATAGTTACTTACAAATAATTCCATACAATTTAAATTACGTTTAATTCAAAACAACAAATTTCTGATCAAAGGAAACGTTGAAATTTATAATGAAATCATTTATTTACGAGGAAAAATAAATATAAATTGTGAGAGAAAGAGGGCAAAAGTTTTCAAGGGCATGTGATTCATAACGTCCCCTCTCTAATATACTGTTTAGTAAAGAGGGCAAATATTATTATTAGATGCCATTAAGCAATTGGAATCTCACGATGTAAAGTGATGGTTGTAGGTTTGATTCCTGCTCAGGACAACATCTATATTTATAACATATTATGTAAATTAGCATCCAGCATATAGCAGCGTAGGCAGAGGGAACCTATTGTAAAGACACTTCCTTCCCCACTTTCCGCCGATTTTTGAAAGCATTGCGTGTTGAGACTCAGAACTTAGGACCACGCGTAGGAAATAAAAATATTGAATATTCCATCCCTCAAATGGAAATCGAACCCACACCCTTTGCGATTACAGTCACACGTTTGTTCCACTGCGCCTTAGCCTCCATTTATCTATATGCAATATGTAAAAAAAAACAATAAATAAATGCTGATTATATGCGATAACTGTTTTCCAGGTCACTAGGGGCAACACGATCTGTACGATCACGCTAAGTAAGCACGACAGTACTGAACGAGAACATAAAAATAAATCGTTTTGTTAATAATCCGTGAATTTTCTTTTCTTAGTAACAGGAGTATTTTAACTGAAAAATAACTTATTAAAATATTTTTGTTTTACCTAACGGCCGGGGTAGGGTTCCCTCAACACGCAATATCTGTGAGAACACAGTGTCTTAACACTAGATTCTCTCGATATACTATAAGAAAGTTGTAATATTAATTTACATTATATGTATTTACACTGTTTTACATAAGGTTAACAACGTTAATTAAACTTTTAATTACGAGTAATTACGACATGCATAAATAGCTGTAAAGAAAATATTTATATATTTATTAATACCATATACATATATTATTACGTAAGTTTTTCTTCCTCCCCCAAGGTAGCAGTGAGCGTAATAAACCTGGAAGTGATGATAATGATGAAACGCAAAGTGTCAAATCACTTCGTTTCTCTCTATTTAATCATTGAAGGATTATTTTTATTCTTACCAAACCACTAACACGTGATGCATCTAATACCGGGAAACTTTTCCGTGCATGATGCATAATTTCTCTAGAAATAAAAAAACAATTTAAGAAAGACCTCTGCCAGTACATTAATAGGATCATACATGGACTGACCCTGCATACTCCAATTGAATAGCTGATTGATTAACTAACTATAAGGAAGAGGTCATTTAATACCTTTTAATATAATTTTTATTTTGGAATTTAATAGATATAATATTTAAGGTAAAGAAAAAATTATGATGTTTAGTATATAGGTAATACATACAAAAGATTAGTACGTACACTTTATTCTACTTACAGTCTTTAATTCTTTAATAAAGATATTTAGTATTAAGTAGCGTGACCTAACGCCGCATACAATCTGGCTATAGGACTGCAAAGAGCCGATAGCATACTGGTATAAATATTATCTACTGAGTAAAATATGTACAGAATGTAAAATCTTCTAAATATACTTAGAAACCAAACAAAACACTTTAAATATTAGCTTATTATCTTGGTAGAATAAACTTTTCGAGTTGGCAACATGTTTCAAACGTCAAATGTTACATTTATTTACACTTTTACGACCATCTGTCATCTTGTTTTGGTCACCTTAATATAAAAAAACTTTGCTTAATCTCTACGCCTCCACAGTATAAAAAACAACAATAGAAGTAAAACATACAAAAAAAAATATTAGTAAAAAATATATGATGTAAAATAACAGCAATATCGAAAATTAGGGTGTAACGGTGACTTTTCCAAAACTGTTACCTAAAAATAATGCGTGAGCTCACAGGCGACATGCAGAAGAGAACCAAAAGAATAATTAATAGAAAAAAAAAAACAATTAAACCGACCCTACACCCTTGCGTTAAAAATAATTATGCAGTAATACTACCATATATAGCGAAGCTAAATCTTGCCATATTGAGTACAGTCAGCGAAACACCGGCGAATTTCGCTGTAGTCTTTATTAATATGAAACAAAGGTTATTTTTGCTTAAATCGGTAAGGAAACTAGTGGTGTACTATACAATGAAGTGAATAGTAATATCATGAAGTTAGCCACACGTTTAGCTCTCCGGCCAATCAGCGTTGGCTGTTTTCACACTGCGCGGAGGCGATCCTAGCCTAAAAAAACCAAGCCGAGCTGCAGCCCGCTCATATCACCGAGTAGTGCTGTGCGAGAGTCACGTGTAGTGTTTAAGTAATAAATTTTATATTAAAATGAGGGAAATCGTACACATTCAAGCCGGGCAATGCGGCAACCAGATCGGAGCTAAAGTAAGTAATTAATTAAATAATTTGCATTTTTATCTTACAGCCACGCAACAGTGCAGCGATACAATACAATGTTTACGGTAATGAATCTGGAAAATTCTCGCTAATATCCAATATAGAGAAGTAATGCTAAGTAACACAAAAAAACAATCCAAGGAAATTACCAAAATTTTCAGTAAAAACTGATTTCTGAAATAATTAAGAACTAGAGAAACTAGGTGAGGATTGTGCTTTATTGCATTACGTCGTTCTTTTATTAGGAAATGGGCTTGTAAATTGTAAATATCACGGAACGCCGCCACCGCCACCGGGTGGCCTCACCCCTCACGCGACTAGGGGCGAATAAGGTTAAAAGTACCTTAATCTGCCATTACGTAATTGTTATGACAAACTAATACTAGAATAACATAAGTAAATAATATTATTTATAGAAAAAGCTGTAGCAAGTTAAGAATATTTTAAATATAATAGGTAACTTCATAATAGTTGACTTCAAAATACAGAAGATTCAAGAAAGAAGAATAGAACTCTACTATATTCACTATAACCATTCTCTTCTTCCCAACCTCTACTAGTCTTTCTCTCTAATGTATTTTTACTAAAGTAAAAAAAACAAATTGTTTTTGTTTTCAATCATGTCTAAAATAAGCAATGACTCAGTTTCGATTAATTCTATCGACCCAACAATGACTTAATGTTTGCTGATAAACGAAAAACACAACTGTTATTAAAACTAATTACTTACAAATAATTGTAAGTATGTCAAAAAACTAGAGCAGGTAATTAAAATAATTAACACTGTTTACTTAAATTATATTTTTTTAAACGCCATTCTGGAAAATCAATGGTCGCATCACTACACTATATTATATGGCTATATAATAAAAAAAAAAATTAAAAAAATTGGCTAAATTGTATATAAGACGAGGATTACATTTTTTTACAAGATAAAAAAAGACTATCGACATTTTTCACGCAAATTTTTTGAATAGATTTTTTTTTTTAATTTTTCACCATGGGTACGAAGCTAATATTAGTAAAAATACATTACATATCCAAAAAATATATGTCAAGTCCCAAAAATATTTACTAACAAGATTCAGAATATTAACTAAAAAAAACAATATATTAGATGTATTATTAAAATAAATATAACTTAAAAAATCACCCATATTTAAGACTTGTTAAAAAACCAGTAGCATTGGTTCATTATTTTATCTGTATCCAATAATTATAGCTTTCCCGACCTCGGTGAAACCTAATTTACATGCAAGTATCCGCCATTGATCGCAGATTTGAATCTTTACAGGCACGATTTCAGCACTTTCTATCTGGTTGCTACTTTAATTGATCTTATTGGAATAGAAAAACTTGGAATCTAGTCTCTATTCGTTGTTGAGCGATTCAGTGTTTTAGTTATAAATATACCTATATAGGTATGTTTGTATAAAATTGCTTTAAAATTAAATCATTTTGACTTTTGGGACAGGTTGTGGGTTTGATTCTCAGTCGAGGAAATGAAATATTTAATAGTTTCATTTGCGTAGGTAATGAGGCAAAGCGCAGCGTTGAGTTTCACCAGTCAATATGCAATGACTCCAGAATTTGGTGGAATGGAGTTACTAAACACTAGGTTTCCAGGTTCCCTCTGCCTACCCTGCTATATGTAGGATACAGCGTGAAGCTAAAAAAACATATATTTGTGTAGGTTTCTAAGCTAGACATACTAAAGTCCAAACTGGGTTAGCCATATAGAATTTGTGAGAGTAGTTAGAGTCACAACCATTTTTTGTTTTTAAATATTTTTTATGTAAAAACAATAGAAACTGATTCCAAAGAACATAGCAACTGCATCGCTATTTCGCACAGATAACCGAATTAGATAACATAGATAAGAACGCATTGCATGACATTTTTTTAATATAATTTCAAAATCAAACTTATTAATTGAAAATAAAGATGAAAATTTACAATATTTTTAAATATGATTCAATTTCTATTATATTATTAATATTAATACTATTCGATGCATTTTGTTAAAAGGTAACAAATAGAAGGAAAACAGGGTAATATTGTATTACGTCAAAACCGCAAGCACGTGTAATAGTTAAATAGAAATTATATTAGATCATAACCAAAAATAAATAAAATAGGGGCTAGTCGTAGCGCAGGGGCACAAGCGTGTCACTCCATTCGAGAAAATGAAGTATTTAATATTTTCATTTGTTCGCTCTGGTGTTGAGGCAAAGCTCAATAAGCAGAATACCTCCAGAATTCGCAGTAAAGTGAGGAGCGATGTGTCTCCATACTACACTTATTCTGCCTAGCTTGCAGACGCGGGATACAAAATAAAAATATAATAACTAAATTAAATATTAAATAAAATGTATACAAAATAAAAATAGCTGTGAGTTAGATTTTATATTTATGTTTTAACTCTATTTGTTTAATTTTCTTATTAGAATTTCCTCAAAAACAAAGTTCGTGTCTCGAAATTAGACGAAATGTGAAAGACAGAGTATCTTAGCACTTAACAGGTTTTTTAAACTGCGGGTGTTGTGTGACGATAGAAAAAATGGAAAATCAAAAGTAATAACTAGTTTAGGAGTTAGAATAGAACACAAAATGTATGTTCATACATATTTGTGTATAACTTCATCATAACATCAGCATTTGTATTTAACTTTTTACTTTGTACGTGACTCAGAATTGCCTTGGAATTTTAATGCCCGAGTGAGATGGATTATTTTCCATTGAAGTTAGAATAAGATGCAAAACAGCTGCGTCAACACTAAAGAGTCATACAAAAAATAACAAAATTTTAAATCATTATTTTAAATAAATTAGTCATGCATTTGTTCATCTGTGGTGTATTTCTCTTTAATACGTAACTACAGAACTCAACGCCGTATTTTGTCAGCGCACGTCATTCAAAAAAAGGTTTAACGCGTCGCCCTGACAGCATTTTTAGAGCATTTACCGGAATATATTATTGTTTACACAATGTATGTCATTTAGAACGTGTCTTCTCATTATTTAGCGGCGGCCTCGTTAGCGTTACACTCAATTTGACGTAACAACAAACTGAAAACATAAAAACTACATATATTTTTCTAGTCTGCCGGCTGCAATTTCAACATTATATTGTAATTTCACTTCTGCGCAAACAAAATGGGCATTAAATTTTTATAACTTTAAGAATAGAGTATGAAATGATTACTGAAGCTCTCTTAGCGCAGCGATTCCGATATCTTTACACACAGTTTCTTTAACTAGGTTCCCGCATTCTTCCCTTCTATATGAAGGCATAGCGTGAAGCTAAAAAAACATACTAATTAAATCAGACATGAACATATAAATAAATTATATTTAATGATAACAAAAAGTAGGTATCTAAATTATTTCTAGCGGCATTTTTACTACTATAATATAATTAAATTAGCCACAGATAATAATATTAATTGGCGTTTACAAAAACTGCACAGCTAATTACCTTAGGATAAAAAAAATATTTTATACAATATACTTTCTATTTATTCTATTTCACATATTTTTACAAATTTTAAAATAATGTGAAAGTAAAATATTGAATGTAATCTCAGAAATGCGATCCTAATAAATCTTAAGAGATTGACGAAACTTGATACTATGCTATGACATCATTGTTTAAATAACACGGCAGATAAAAAATGTGGAGTTTTGAACTTGTGGACTTATTTAGTGCAATGTTTTTTGTATCTTATCTGTGTTATAATTAGTAATGGATAAGAGATTAATGCAGAGTATTTATTTATTGTAAAAATAAGTTAATTAACTACTATTTATATAAAATATTTATTAATAAAATTGTTAAAATATTTATTAATATTTATTAACATCTTCTATATTATTCTGTCAATATTTTAAAATATTTTGAATTAAAATATGAATTATTTAAGCTGAAATCTTTAGGTTTGTTATATTTACACCTTTGGACAACATAATATAAAAAAATGATACGTAATAAAATAAATATCAGTAACATATTTAAAAAAAAATCATATTTGCTTCTATAACAAAAATAAAACTTAAAACTTTTAGTAATCGATGTGATATGAAAATGTTGTGTACGTTTAAATATTTTAAAAGACTTAATTGCTAATAATCTTATACCTATTAAAGCCATTTATATAATAACTTAATTGTAAACTCGAATTACATTTATATTTAAAGTTAATTAAAAAAAGACTTCGCGGTGCAGTGGAACTGCGTTCGACTATAAATGCGATAGTTGTGGGTTCTTTTCCCAGGAAATACATTATTTTCTATTCCCTACTCTGCAAGACAAACCAAAATGTATGCGAGACAAAGCGTGAACATAAAAAAACTTTACAAAACATATAGAATTTTTAATTTTTTTACTCAACAAGCAATGGCTCCAGAATTCAGCAGAAAGTGGGAAACGGAAGTGTCTTAATGAGAACGGAATATCTTAACACTAGGTTCCCTTTGCTTACCGTGATATGTGCGGGATACAGCGTGAATCTAAAAAATAATATTCTAATAATATTATGTTTTTTAAGTATTCTAATCTAACTACCATAGTCTTCTCGTGTATGTGTTATCAGCGGCAATGCCCGCGAGTTCAATGACCCGCCATCGCCTTACAGTTTAAAATAGCCTGTACTCCACCACTTAAAGCCGCTTTAAGCATTTGCATCGTAAAGCGATTCAATTCTTAAGGAAGCTTCTAGTTATAAAAAGGATTACTGTAAATCCTTTTTATTTATAGTAATAATATATAGTCAGTCTAGAGAAATTTACTTGATTTGTAGTAGTTTATAGAAGTAATGAACTAGAACCATTTTAGTATAAAAATATAATCGAGTCTTAAATTCCTCACTATCAGTGACTATCACTGTCGTAGCGCAGTGGCACAAGCGTGACGGTTGCGGATTCGATTCTTACTCGGGAAAATAAGTGATTGTTTACTGATATTTTAATTTCTTTGCTCTGCTAACAAAGTAAATCGCGGAGAGTTCCGCCACTTAATAAGCAATGCGTCGAGAACTAGGAGGAAAGTGGATAACAGAGTGACACTACACTAATATTAAATTTACACAATTTTATGCAATCTACTATACTAAAACAACATCTTAACAAGTATTTATTTTTAGAAAATATATAAAAATCGAATATAGCGGGATTTGAACCTACGCCTCTTAGAACCGTATCCGCTACGTTTAAATTATTATACATTTTCTAAAAATAAGTATTGTCTTTGCTAAGTGTGGAATAACACTTTAAAATTGTTAAAAATATCTCAGTAAGTGTCTATTGTGCACAGTTTCCCCGCAAGTGGCACATCGTACGGTGTTCACACACTTTCATCTCGTCGGCTTATCTTGTTACAAGAAAGCTTTACGTCTGTAGTTGTGTCTGTGTACAATCGATCGCCTTTCACTTTTCATGTTATTAAACATCATTAGTTATTTTTGAATTTCAATATCTCGATCTTAATTACTTTTTAAGTGTTACATGATATAATCGATGTATCTGAATTGGACGCAAATTTAAAATTTTCTTAATTTTAAAACGTCGTTTAGAGAAAAAAATGATTTAAAATTGAGTCAATTTTCGATATAAATGTTTTTTTTATATTATAATCATTTTTTTCTGTTCATGATGGTAGCGAGTTGTAATTTAACTCATGAAAGTCCAATAATGTTACAGAAAATAGAGCATTGGGCTCCCCTAACTGATCCACAAAAAAAGAATAGTGTGATTTATCACTAAATAATGTCTTTTCAACTGCTAGCCTAAGCCAAAAATCAGGCTTTACGTAAAGTTAAATAATCTCTCAAATCTTAATGCATTCAGAAAATGTTTCAATACTTATCGTCGCCTGACGTAAGTGCTATAAGAAAATTGTTTACTTAAACAACTCAAGGCGGCTCGCTGGTCGCTATTAGCAATACTCGCTTATTCTTTGAATCTCGAAACCCTGAACCAAAAGCCATATTAGTCATTTAGTTATATATGGCGTTGTCAGGCGTACAGGCGTACAGGCGTACCCACACACACAGCTCGCATGACATCATGCCTGCCGTCACGCACGCAATCTTGAATATTAATGCTTTCCGATACTTTAGCAAACTGCTTTAGTTGACTAAATTGGTAATTTGCAGTTTTCCTATTATTACCTAACATTTAGGTGATCTATTTCAGTGAATTTAGCTAAATTTTCGCCAATTTAGTGCCCATATGGCGGTATATTCGATTCGTAATAAATTCGAATGGTAATAGCCTGGTTAAAATACTGGCACAATACGTTCTCTACATATAAGGAATGATCAACCCAATACGGATGGGCGTGGGCGTCGCCCGTCGGCAAGGCAACTACACCTCCATAAGTTGGCTAGCGACTTGCGTAATCCATTTGCTCTAACTACAGTCATTAAACGCACATTATGCATCCTGTCAGACATTTACGCGATGGTTCATTGCCTTTGTTGTCGACGAGCCCTGCCGTGCCGTTTGAAACAATGATGGCAGTAAACAAAGATTGTAGCTGGTAGTTAACTTCTAAACTACAAATCAAATTTGTTTTTGTACAAATGGTCGTGTTTTGGGAATTTTTAATTTTAAATAATTGCACTAACATTTTTTTAGTTATTTAATCTATGCGTCTCTTTTAATTTAATTGTCTTTATTTGTATAATTGTATCACATATTTTAATGAATACTCTCTTTTACTATATAGAAGACTAATAATTATTTCTTTTTTTACAGTTCTGGGAGATCATCTCTGATGAGCACGGCATCGACCCCACTGGCGCCTACCACGGTGACTCGGACTTGCAGCTAGAGCGCATCAATGTATACTACAATGAGGCCTCCGGCGGCAAGTACGTGCCCCGCGCCATCCTCGTCGACTTGGAGCCCGGCACCATGGACTCTGTCCGCTCGGGACCTTTCGGACAGATCTTCCGCCCCGACAACTTCGTATTTGGACAGTCTGGTGCCGGTAACAACTGGGCCAAGGGACACTACACCGAAGGAGCTGAACTTGTCGACTCAGTCCTTGATGTAGTTCGCAAGGAATCCGAATCCTGCGATTGCCTACAGGGCTTCCAACTTACACACTCCCTTGGAGGCGGTACTGGCTCTGGTATGGGAACCCTTCTCATTTCAAAAATTCGTGAAGAATATCCCGACAGAATAATGAACACATACTCAGTCGTCCCCTCGCCCAAAGTATCAGATACCGTAGTAGAACCCTATAACGCGACTCTCTCAGTACACCAGCTCGTAGAAAACACAGACGAAACCTATTGTATCGACAATGAGGCACTTTACGACATCTGTTTCCGCACACTTAAACTTTCCACACCCACCTATGGAGACCTTAACCATTTGGTGTCCCTTACAATGTCCGGTGTCACTACTTGTCTTAGGTTCCCTGGTCAACTTAACGCTGACCTTCGTAAATTGGCTGTCAACATGGTACCCTTCCCCCGTCTCCACTTCTTCATGCCTGGATTTGCCCCACTCACATCTCGTGGAAGCAGACAATACCGTGCTCTCACCGTACCCGAGCTTACGCAGCAGATGTTCGACGCCAAGAACATGATGGCGGCGTGCGACCCACGCCATGGTCGCTACCTNTCCCGCCCCGTGGCCTCAAAATGGCCGCCACTTTCATCGGCAACTCCACCGCCATCCAGGAGCTGTTCAAGCGCATCTCCGAACAGTTCACCGCCATGTTCAGGCGCAAGGCTTTCTTGCATTGGTACACCGGCGAGGGCATGGACGAGATGGAATTCACAGAAGCCGAGAGCAACATGAACGACTTGGTGTCCGAGTACCAACAGTACCAGGAGGCTACCGCCGACGAGGACGCCGAGTTCGACGAGGAGCAGGAGCACGATGTAGAAGATCACTAAACGTCAATTACCGTTGTGTTGCAACATAGTACATGCCATTATCGTCTCGCGTTACTTTTAGTAACTTAATGATTCCTATACGTACTGTGTATTGAAGACATGCTTGCTAACTTTTAACAGACTGCACGACTAAAGAAGCCCGGCCCTACCAAATGTGAAAGCATTTAGATAAACACCATTAATACATTCCTAGTGACTCCAGCAACTTGAGTGTAAGATCTGAAAAATTCTAAGGCTGAAACCTACATATTAAATATGTATTTGATGCGTTTGGCCGCCACGCCAAACCAAGTCGGCTTCAATAACAGAAGTTTTTTTACGATTAAAATTGTTTTGATCAATAATTTAATGTATATAATAAAGATTTTTATTTATTA
The DNA here is from genome assembly GCA_036379175.1 of Heliconius cydno galanthus. Taxonomy (NCBI): domain Eukaryota; kingdom Metazoa; phylum Arthropoda; class Insecta; order Lepidoptera; family Nymphalidae; genus Heliconius; species Heliconius cydno. Next base: position 195,584 of record JAKRZM010001297.1, on the reverse strand, counting down.
ATCATTTTGTTTTTCTATGCCCTAATTTTAATTATACCTAAGGTATGGAATCTTAATGATTTCCGTACAGTTTAAACATTTTCATATGGACATTTATTTCTTCGGCATTGTATTAGACAGCACGCGCTGTCTCTACATGGTTAAAAAGTTCAATATAAAATAAATAGTAAAATGCTCAAAATGCATGAAGATGAAAAATTAATAAGCATCTTAAACTAAAAGTAATTTCAATTTCTTTCTCGAAACTTTGTAGGTAGAGGGAAACCTAATGTTAAGGCACTCCGTTCCCCACCTTCCACTGAATATTCGAGACATAATGTATTGAACGGCGGAAGTAAACACCGCGCCACGTCTATCAAATGAAAATAATCAATCCCTCGAGCGTGGTTAAGCCCACGACCGTCGTAATCAAAATATACGAGTAAAAATAGTTTTTTTAGAAAACGGGCGATTCCCAAGAGGCATGGGTTCAAATCACGATACGTTCAAATTATAATACATTTTCTAAAAAAAAGTATTTTTCGTTCCTAAGTGTGTTCACACTTTAAATAAGTATATAAAAAATATATTTTATAACATATTATTATCATATACTATAGGTATATGAATATTTAGAGGTTAATTGTGAATCATATATGGCCGAGGCTGGTGATGAGTCAAGGTGACCGCGGTATTGACACATTATTACATACAGTTTATATAATTAGTTACGTATTGAAAAGGCAATAATATAATATGAAAAAAATATGTTTTTTTCGCGTTTGCCATTTGAATATATGATAGTTAAATAGCTTTAAAGTAGATAAATTTGATCTCTATTTTAGAAGTATTTTTTGAATTGTGTTGTCAATGTTATTTAATTAATAAATATATATAGAGTAGACGATTTTTTAAACAAAAAGGTTTCATCTGAATTCTGAACAGTATTTATATACTTTTTAACTTAAACAGTAATTAGAGACCGTCGTGGTGACATGGCACAGTTCAGCATTGAGGGTTCGATCCCCACTCGTGAGAATGAATTATCTCCTCGTACTGGTAAACAGACGAGACGAGAGACGTGTAGCATTGTTTTCCCACGTTTAACACTCAATATCTTAACAATATATTGGAAAGTGAAAGCTGCAAAAAAATAAATAAATACAAAAATTAATAGAAATCAATCTAGAAATTGAGTCAATATTGCTCAAAAAGAACTATTATAACAATAATTTGAGTCACATGCACCTGACATCATCATGTCTATATATAGAGATGCATACAACCAATTTATTAGATCTCTCTATCTCCCCTTATTATGGGCCAGCGATCTTTGTACTCTTGTACCGTCAATGTGGGTTCGAATCTCACGTGAAAATAGGTAACGGAGTGTCCTAAGATTAGGTTCCCTCAGCCTACCTGTTATATACAGCGGAATAGCGTGAAGCTAAAAAAAACTGTATACAGCATCTCGACAGAGCTCAAGGTGAACTGGACGAGATAACAATATGATGTCAGTTTGTTAAAGTCAAAACACGCTTATGTCATATGTACCTACCTATACAAACGTAGCAAAAACAGGTTAATATATTAAACGTTTATTGTAAACATGTCATATATTAGTTGTTCTAATTAAATCTTGTGACAGTTGTGTCAGCCACACCGCGCCTGGCTGTAAACGTAACAATTGTGGGTTTGATTCTCACTCCGGAGTACAAATTATTGATATTTTGTCGCTCTGATAAAATAGCAAATATTCAACATGGAATCTACCTTCTATAAGGGGAATATAGTGTGAAACTGAAATAAACATTTAAACCAATAGAGATCTCTAATTCTTTATGAAAACAGTAGCACTCCAGCTCACAAGCTTCCCTATAAAAGTTAGTATTCTCGTCTTCGTTCGTGGCTAAGAAACTTACATGCTAAATGTGGTCTTTTTGCCCCGTGTAGTTTTGTCTGTGTGCTGTCAGAAGTTTTATATATATAATTTTAGGTATAATATCCATTTAGATAATCATAATTAATTAGATATAATATCAAGTAATAATTGCAATCTTTCATTAATAATTATCAAATTATACGTACGTCTATTGCTTTTAAAATTCTCAAGTTTTCAATTTTATCAGCTGTTCTGAGAAAAGAAAGTAACTACATTTTCAATCATGTTATGATAAGTAAGAAGACAGTAGTAGTTGCGATGTTATCTATACTTTCTTAGCTTCGAGCTGTACCCTTCTGCAAAGGCAGAGGAACCTAAAGGTCAAGACATTTCGTCCCCAGTTTCCGCCCAATTTTTGAAGTGGCGCAATTCAACGCCACGTTTTCTTCTGATACCGGAGCGAAGTTATGAAAATAATTAATTCACCGAGTGGGAATAAAACTCATAACCGTCGCGCGTACAGTCTGATGGTGTACTACTACGTCACATCAGCAGCACCACGACTTTCTTATTATTATTATGTTATTTTATATAAAATTTATCATATAAATGAAAGTATGCAATTTAGATTTTAGTTCAAGCATCTAACATTTATTTAAAACTTTAACCACGAGGAATGACCTAGAACAACTTTTCAAGACCCTTCCAAGACCTCGCTGCCCACATAAGAACAAACTAAAGCATAATAAATTAATAATTTATAACTTATATAGGCCCTTAAACTACGTTTGTATATCTAAACCAAAGCGGAAACCCAGAAAGATCTATATCTAGCTTCAGCTCTGACCTAGACAGACTGACCGCCCCGGAATGTGCTCCATATTGAGAGTGCTGAATGAACACTTCATAAATTCTATATTTATATTGGAATAAAGCAATTAGAAAGGTGTTACGGCAAATGGCAAGCCGATTGAAATTGCCTTCCCACGTAAAATAAGTAAATAATTTTATATGGATGCATATAATTTAAATGTTGCATAATTTAATTTTATTATATCTTCACGGATTTTCTGTTATTTTGCGTCATATCTGGAGAAAATACACGAAAAATATACTACTTTCTTACCTTTTGTGTATAATATGGATATAGAAATAAATATATACAGATTTAATATTACAAATAACAAACCCTCTAGATATAATTAAATAGTATTTCAAATATTCAAATCAACTTAGATATCTCATACTACTTAGATATAACAATTTCACGGCTTACATTCCAGCCCATGTATAATAAATTGTATTGGCGAAGAAATATGAAAAATATTTCTAACATCTGTAACTAATTAAGAAAATTAGTATNGAAAACGGGCGATTCCCAAGAGGCATGGGTTCAAATCACGATACGTTCAAATTTTTATATATTTTCTAAAAAAGTATCTTTCGTTCCTAAGTGTGGAATAACACTTTAAATAAATTAAAAGTATATAAAAAATGTATTATATAACATATTAGTATCATATACTATAGGTATATGAATATTTAGAGGTTAATTGTGAATCATATATGGCCGAGGCTGGTGATGAGTCAAGGTGACCGCGGTATTGACACATTATTACATACAGTTTATATAATTAGTTACGTATTGAAAAGGCAATAATATAATATGAAAAAAATATGTTTTTTCGCGTTTACCATTTGAGTATTGGACAGTTAATTTGCATAAAAGTTAATTTGTTCTCAGCTTGACAAGTATTTCTTGAATTGTGATGTCAATGTTACTTAATTACAAAAATAAATATATATAGAGTAGACGATTTTTTTATTATTTTAGTATAAGATAAGTTCATAAATTGTAGAAATTATTAATAACAAAAAGGTTTCATCTGAATTCTGAACAGTATTTATATACTTTTTAACTTAAACAGTAATTAGAGACCGTCGTGGTGACGTCCCCACCCATCCCCACTCGTGAGAATGAATTATCTCCTCATACTAGTAAAAAAACAAAGTGTGGCATTGTTTTCCCATGTTTAACAGCCAATATCTTAACAATATATTGGAAGCTGCAAAAAAATAAATAAATACAAAAATTAATAGAAATCAATCCTTGAGTCAATATTGCTCAAAACGGCAAAAAGAACTATTATAACAATAATTTGAGTCACATGCACCTGACATCATCATGTCTATATATAGAGATGCATACAACCAATTTATTATCTCTCTATTTCCCCTTATTACGGGCCATCGATCTTTGTACTCATGAGACCGTCAAACGTAAACGCAACAGCTGTGGGTTCGAATCCCACTCGACAATAAGAAACGGAGTATCCTAAGATTAGGTTCCCTCAGCCTACCTGTTATATACAGCGGGATAGCGTGGAGCTAAAAAAAAACTGCATACAGCATCTCGACAGAGCTCAAGGTGAACTGGACGAGATAACAATATGATGTCAGTTTGTTAAAGTCAAAACACGCTTATGTCATATGTACCTACCTATACAAACGTGGCAAAAACAGGTTAATATATTAAACGTTTATTGTAAACATGTCATATATTAGTTGTTCTAATTAAATCTTGTGACAGTCGTGTCAGCCACACCGCGCCTGGCTGTAAACGTAACAGTTGTGGGTTCGATTCCTACTCGGGTGTACAAATTATTGATATTTTGTCGCTCTGATAAAATGGGAAATATTCAACATGGAATCTACCTTCTATAAGCGGAATATAGCCTGAAACTGAAATAAACATAGTAATTATTACAGGTATAAATCACAAAAAGTCTAATTGCTTGAAAATTCCAAAACAATCACAATCTTGAACCATCTAAAAGCAATACCTTGTCGATCGTATATCGAATTGATATACATACCTACTACCTAAACAACAACAAAGGCAGACTCGACTTGCACTTGATCGACTTTAATTCCACTTGTAGTACAAACAAGTACCATCTACCATACTGCACTTAAGCTCACAAGCTTCCCTATATAAGTTAGTATAGTATTCAATTGTAATTGTAATGCTTTTCCAGTACGCTCGACGGACAGTCGTCGATTTCCTTACAGGCAGCCACATAGTGGTTGCATTTCTTCAGGGACAGAGTACCCTCTTCCCTACCCAAGCAGTGTCGTTGTAAAAGCCAATAGGGCTAACAGCAGTAACAACAAGATCGAAAAAAAATGTAATTGTAGTTATGGTAAGCAGCGACTAAGAAACCTACATGCTAAATGTGGTCTTTTTACGCTGTGTAATTTTGTCTGTGCGCTGTCAGAAGTTTTATATATATAACTTTACGTAAAATATCCATTTATATAATCATAATTAAATAGATATCAAGTAATAATTGCAATCTTTCATTAATAATTATCAAATTATACGTACGTCTATTGCTTTTAAAATTCTCAAGTTTTCAATTTTATCAGCTGTTCTGAGAAAAGAAAGTAACTATATTCTCAATAATGTTGTGATAAGTAAGAAGACAGTAGTAGTTGCGATGTTATCTATACTTTTTTAGCTTCAAGCTGTACCCTTCTGCAAAGGCAGAGGAACCTAAAGGTCAAGACATTTCGTCCCCAGTTTCCAACCAATTTTTGGAGCCGCGCAACTCGACACGCTGTGTGCTGATACCGGAGCGAGGTGATGAAAATAATTAATTCACCGAGTGGGAATAAAACTCACAACCGTCGCGCTTACAGTTTGATGCTGTACTGCTACGCCACTACAGCAACACCACGACTTTCTTCTTATTATTTGAAAAGAGCAACTGTTGAGTTTCTTGCCGGCTCTCAGCAGAACTGCCTTCAGAACTGCCGGTGGTAGCTTATATGTTCATTCGACGATTCAAAAGTGCTTATAACAATAATTAATTTGAATAAAGAATATTTTGAATTTGAATTTTGAATTTATTATTATGTTATTCTATATAAAATTCATCATATACATGAAAGTACGCATTTTAGATTTTAGTTCAAGTATCTAACATTCATTTAAAACTTTAACCACGAGGAATGACCTAGAACAACTTTTCAAGACCCTTCCAAGACCTCGCTGCCCACATAAGAACAAACTAAAGCGTAATAAATTATTAATTTATAACTTGTATATATAATATTTTTAATATGTAGTGTAATTCAGACACTTATGATGAGAAACATATATTTATCTACTAGAATTTCGATGCAGTTCAAATAAGAATACATAGCTTAACGGGCAGTCGTACATAAAGATTCCAATAGGCGGTGGACAAAATATGATTCTATTATTCTTATAAGTACATATTATTTAGTACGCCATAATAATCTACGTATATTTTGAAAAATTCCTTGGGGAGTAAAGTAACTAAGGGAGGATTTTCAGGAAGGAGTATGAACAGGATTTGTCATTTTTAACCTAGGTACTTCTTTTTTAAAAAAAAAAAGGTTTTCCATTCCTGAATAAGCCTTGAAGTCACGCAACCAAATTTACTGTCAACAACTAGTTTAATATAAAATCGAATGGAATGTTCAGGTAAAACTTATGATAGTTAGATATTCTAATATAATTATTAATTGGTACACAAGGTAAGTTATACAAGGTCTATCTAGGCCCTTAAACTAAGTTTGTATATCTAAACCAAAGCGGAAACCCAGAAAGATCTATATCTAGCTTCAGCTCTGACCTAGACAGACTGACCGCCCCGGAATGTGCTCCATATTGAGAGTGCTGAATGAACACTTCATAAATTCTATATTTATATTGTAATAAAGCAATTAGAAAGGTGTTACGGCAAATGGCAAACCGATTAAAATTGCCTTCCCACGTAAAATAACTAAAATATACTATAAATAATTTTATATGGATACATATAATTTAAATGTTGCATATTTTAATTTTATTACATCTACACGGATTTTCTGTATTTTCCATTAGATCTGGAGAAAATTTACTAAAAATATACTACTTTCTTACTTTTTGTGTATAATATGGATATAGAAATAAATATATATAGATTTAATAGTACAAATAACAAACCCTCTAGATATAGTTAAATAGTATTTCAAATATTCAAATCAACTTAGATATCTCATACGATAACAATTTCACGGCTTACATTCCAGCCCATGTATAATAAATTGTATTGGCGGAGAAATATGAAAAATATTTCTAACATGTGTAACTTATTAAGACAATTTGTATATTAGTAACGGTGTGCAGTTATCACTTGTACGGCGGGACACGGTGGCTGTGGGTTCAAATCTTCGGTCAAGTAAGTAGAACTCAATAACATTTTTTTTTCAGCTTTACGTTGTTTCATGTAGCGGGGTTTATTGAAATAATCTAACCGTTCAAGACTCTCCATAGTCCTCTTCGCTTTTCTCCATAGTTCTCAATAGTTCTCTCGGTTTTTCTTGGCAGAGCAAGGAATTGGAAATACTAAAATTAACAATACAATACACCTTGAAACCTTGTTAAAGCGTTACATGCCATATAGACTAATATATTTTACAACAGGAATAAATACAATATATAAGCAAATATTTAAATATTTACACAATATTCGAACATTCCTTCAGAAACAAGCCATTTTGTTACATTCGAGAAAGTTTTCTTAGTCATCGATGTTTACGACACTATGTATGAGTATGTATGTATGTATGTGTATGAAGGCATTGCGATATAAGCACAGTAAGTTTTTGTATGCATGTACTTACAATATACCGAAGGAGGTTTGCAAATTGTGTCGGTTACATTGCGCTTTCCAATAGTTATACAATTTTTATATTACTATATATTCAGAAGTAAAATGACGTACCTACCTATCTAAAACGCTGTCATTACGTCGACTAGAAGAAGAAATATAGTCTTAATTATAAACACATTATCTTCTTAATTCCTCTTAAGTCGTCTTCTATTTTTTGATAGATTTAACGTCTTTTGGACGTATCTATAAACCGCTCTCAACTCTAAGATTGATCTTGAGATGCCATTATCATTCATAAACTTTATATCTGAATGAAAACGGTATCTCAAGATCGATTTCAAACTTGAAAGCGATTTATAAATACGGGGCTTGGATTGCTCTAAAGGAAACACCTAGGTAATAAATAAAAAATATTAATTTATTTTAAAAATTATTATTTTATTAAATATTTTCATCGTCTATTGTATAAATATACTTCTATACTTTACATGTTTTTTACAAGAATCTATTCAATAAATTATTAAAAAAAAAAACAACTGTCAATGTATATCAAAGTCAATACCACTCACCATACGTCAGACAATCCGCAAGTATGGCGCCGGAGAGACGCGAATTTCTCTCATCGAACAGATGGCTGTAGTCTGTACTATTACAATACACAATTATAATGTCGCCAAATTTGGATAATTCGCAATGACACAAGTAGGCTAATAACCACAGAGATTGAAGCCTCGCTCGCTGCTTGAAGGATTGCTATAAATGTAGAGTTCAATATGAATTATTATTTGTAATCTTTATTAGGGCGTTTATTTGAGGCGGTCGTTGCGCAAGCGGCACAGCGTGTTAACAATAGGTTCCAGAGGGATACAGCGTAAAGCTATTAAAAAAAATTTTTTAGCTCCACGCCGTACCCTGCACATAGCAGGATAGGTAAAAAGAACCTGGAAACCTAGTGTTAAGACATTTCGTTTCCATCAAGACAATTCTATCCTGCGCTTTTCTCAGATTTTAGAGAATTGAATTTGTTTGAAGTAAAGGGTCACTAACATAATTTACTAGAAAGAGACCTTCAAGAAACGTAATCGATTACTTAAAATTTCTATGAAATATCCATGAATACATTTTTATTCCAATATTATAAAGGGATTGTTTGGTTAACCGCAATAATCTCAGGAAATGCTGGTAATAATTTTTTTTTAATTAAATTATAGGCATAGTTACTATTCGATGTAGTCCATTGTACCTAGCTATCGTCAGATCTACATCGGCCACTGATGATTTGTCATATAGGAAACCTGCACCACTTTTTGTTATTTCCATTCAACCCGGGGGGTAAAGCTACAGGTGAAAGCTAGTATCCAATAAAATGTGAAGTAAACTAAAATACCGTAAAAACCAAGAAATCGATATCTAGCCCACATAGTACGTAACTAATTACATGAACAGATTGTCTTCTACATTACATACTATCATTACATTTCCAGGATATGTCTATCAGTATTTAGATCAATATGAACCTAACTCTACTTGAAATTACTGAGAATCGAACGGATATTGAACCTGAACCTGCTATCAATGAATTTAATAGCTACGCCCATTATATAACTATTAGGACTAAATCGTTTAATTATCTAGATTAAACAAAACAATAAGGTTTTTGTAGCGGAGAGACAGCGTTTGGCTGTAAGCGTGTCGGTTGTGGGCTCGATTTTCACCGTAACAGTAACCATACAAAACGCAATGTTGAATTTCGTCACTTCACACGTAATATCCCGAAAATTGAGATGACTAAGTTGAGTACTCAATGTCTCGTGATATAAGCAATGTGGTAAACTAAGTGTCTAGACACTAAGTTCTCTCTGTTTACTCTGCTACGCGGTAAAAAAAGTGTGAAGCTGCTACTATAATATATGTAAAGTATATACCCCTATATAGACTTGTACCGCGAAATATTGATTTTAAAATGAAAATGGATACTACACTTAAACGCAATTTGTTAGGTAACAGGACACGCCTAAGTTGCGGATTTTTTACCGCATAGGATGCCTGGGTTTGCTGCATGACTTTAATATACGTTTTTTTTAGCTTCAGGAGAGTAGGCAAAAGAAGCATAGTGATAAGATACTCTATTCTCCTCTTTTCGCCTATTTTTGACACATTGCACGTTGATTCGAACCCACAGTAGTCGCGTTTACATTATATTAATTATTAAAAATAAGAAAATAGTAGGCATAGTTATATTTTAGTAAATCATATTAATAAAACAATTATTACACTGAAAACAAAATATTTATTGAAGTAGGTACTTTCATTTATGTATAAGTTAAGTTTTTTTATAATAAAAAAAAGTTTCATTTATTCAGAATATCGCAGTCACGCAATTTTATATTTGAAATTTGAATAATTTTTAAATTATATTATTTATTTTAAATGTTCGTTAATTAAAGTATATTTTCAAATAAAATAAAAAATTACAATACATTATAATAAAATTATCTTGAGTAGAGTGGTTATTGCTAGTTGAATATTATTCTTTTCAATATTAAAAGCAATAAGGCGAGACAAACTAACAACTTAAATGAATTGTTGAAAAAAGATTAAAATATATTAAGCTATAAGTTTAAGTTATATTTTCTATTGATTGAAAAAATACAAGTATTCTATCATAGTAGCAATAGAACACTATATAAATATGTAAATATCTGATATCTTTAATTTCAGAAATAAACCTAGCATATACTTTTAATGCTAGGTTTATTTCTTTTTCTTTCTTTCTTTTCATATGAAGTTTTATAAAAAAACGTAGCGCTATTAAAATATTACGTGTATTTTTTTACTAAACTCTCTCACTCACTCTATACGCTATAACAATTAAATATTTTACAATTCTTATCTTAATAAAAAAAATCATATATTACAAGGAAATTTCACAAAATAACAGTTATAAAATGGTTAGTATTATTTTCTATATCGACCCCACCCCTGTCCGCCTGTCCCTGTATGTAGGTTGCCGGCCGGCGATCGATACCAACTTTCCAAGGTGAAACATCTGTACAATTATATACTGAAAACTGGTCATTTACTTGAAATTTACATCAAATTTATATATAAAATTCAATTACTTATTGTTTTTACTTCTTTTTCATAGTTAAAGTGTTTTATTTTGTGTATTAAGCAAAAAAAGACATAAAACGATCAGTAAAAATAGTTAGGTCTGTCGTGTTGGCACCATTGGCGGCGTAAGCAAAAACCAACCAATCACAACGTAGTTGGATTTTAGAGTTGCGAGTGAACCATATATATCGATATCGGTAGCTTTAAATTTATTTCATAAATTAATAACAAAATTAACTAATTAACGTAATGTTTTTTTGAAGCTCACGCATTTTTTTCAGTTGTTTAATATATGAATACAATTTTAACGCAGAATGAAATAATAAGTTTTTTTTTGAAGAATGAAATAATAACTTTTTAAAGTGTAATACCACACTTAGTAGGATCCCGCTACATTAGATTTTTTATATGTTTTCTAAAAGTAACAATTATAAAATAATTTTATATATTTACAATTTTCATATTAACAATAAATTGAGACCAGTGGTAGTGCAGGGGCACAAAGTGTGACTGTAAACGCGACTAGGCTAACAATTAACTTTATTTAAATTTATATGTTCATTTCTTCGCTCTGATGTCGAGGCAAAGCGCAGCGTTGAGTTCCATCACTCAGCACGCAATGCCTTCAGAATTCGGTAAAATTCTTAACACTAATAATGATAAGGTCAAAATATATTTATTGTTCTTTTTATCTGTTTTTTTTTATATTGGTATTATTATTTATCTTGTAAAATGTTTATTTCCTCTATGTTATGTATGAAATAAAGAGTTTTATCTATCTATTTATCTCCTCCTAACCTGCTCTGTGTGGGAAACAGCGTAAAGCTGATTTGATTTATGTTAATAATAGAAATTATTGTGAACAAAAGTTTTTTAAAATACGTAATTTGTATTTTTTGTATTGAATGTACTATTTCTANGTTGGATTTTAGAGTTGCGAGTGAACCATATATATCGATATCGGTAGCTTTAAATTTATTTCATAAATTAATAACAAAATTAACTAATTAACGTAATGTTTTTTTGAAGCTCACGCATTTTTTTCCGTTGTTTAATATATGAATACAATTTTAACGCAGAATGAAATAATAAGTTTTTTTTTTTGAAGAATGAAATAATAACTTTTTAAAGTGTAATACCACACTTAGTAGGATCCCGCTACATTCGATTTTTTATAAGTTTTCTAAAAGTAAAAATTATAAAATAATTGTATATATTTACAATTTTCATATTAACAATAAATTGAGACCAGTCGTAGCGCAGGGGCACAAAGTGTGGCTGTAAACGCGACTGGACTAACAATTAACTTTAATTAAATTTATATGTTCATTTCTTCGCTCTGGTGTCGAGGCAAAGCGCAGCGTTGAGTTCCACCACTCAGCACACAATGCCTCCACAATTCGGTGAAATTCTTAACACTAATAATGATAAGGTCGCTTTTGCATACTACCTCTATGCGCAAAATATATTTATTGTTCTTTTTATCTGTTTTTTTATATTGGTATTATTATTTCTCTTGTAAAATGTTTATTTCCTCTATGTATGAAATAAAGAGTTTTATCTATCTATTTATCTCCTCCTAACCTGCTGTGTGCGGGATACAGCGTAAAGCTGATTTGATTTATGTTAATAATAGAAATTATTGTGAACAAAAGTTTTTTAAAATATATAACTTGTATTTTTTGTATTGAATGTACTATTTCTATGTGTTAATTTTGATTATACATATATAAAAGCAATTCTGCACGATACACCTCATATTACGTCTCTAATTCGGATGAAAAATGAAGAACGGAGTATTTTAACACTAGATGCACAGTGATAAAATATGAAGCTGCTGATTCATTACAACAATACTTCTCCAATCACCAATATCATAAACGAATCATACATAAATACATACACACAAAAATGTCGCAATGCGGCAAAAATCTATCGACAACTGTCTACACGCACAACATTAACCATCCGCCTTCCTGCTAACCTCTTCCACCGAACGGAACGAAAAGCGACCATTCTTCATTCAACCACGGACTGTGGTGCGTGCGGAGCAGTAGTGTTAAGTAAATTATTAAGTTAACAAACCACATATAACAAAATGAGGGAAATCGTACACATTCAGGCCGGCCAATGCGGTAACCAGATCGGCGCTAAGGTAAATATTTTTAAATAGTTATACATCGTTAGTTTTTATTGAAACGATAGTTGGAGAATGCGGCCGGCATTTTGTGACGCCTCGTCGTCATGAAGAAAAAGTTGCTTGGCCGCGTAATGTTCTCTTAGGTTGTTAATTTGTGTTATTTAGTGGTATTTATTAGTTCTTATTATGATTTTATTTCGATTTTTCAATTACTTGATGGGTGTGGTCAAGTTTAGCCAGTATATTGCGCATGCCCTAAAATCTTTTGTCTTTTCCTTATTACATACATACATTTCAATTAAAAAGTTTACATTTAAAAAGTCATTTTTTGTTGTTATTATAAAAAAAAGACCTTGAATTAATCGGTCATTGTTTCCGAACACAGTCATTTTTACATGACTAAACTTACTAACGCAACTAGATTCCACGTGTTCTTTTGCTATTTGCCGGCCGCTTCTACGTACTGTACATTATATTCACTTCTAACGAACTTACATCTACTTAAGTTTTGTTTTATTTTTAAGAATTTTCTACATACGCTGTCATATAACAAATTAATGTAACAAAAAGATTGAAAAAGAAAAATCTTCACCTTCACTCTATATCTTTATCCCGCATATAGCACGGTAGGCACGGGAATATAGTGTTAAGACACTCGGTTCCCTATTTTAAGTGCCAGAGGGAAGAAATGAAAATATTATTAAATAATTATTCATTAAAATATCTTTCATGTATAAAATATATTTAAAAATTTCCTAAATAATATTTTTACCTGGCATCATATCTTGCAGCCGTTGCAGACAAAAAATATTAAAAAACCGTTATTAGGGCACGCATAGTTCAAACCCCACTCAAGGTTATCCGCGCCTGATAAAAACCGACCAATCAAACGCCTCTATTTGTAACGTTCGAAATTCAACTTAACTGAACGCTTACCGGACGCACCATATGGTGTTTTTTTATTTCGCTAACAAAACTTTACATAGGGAAAAGAATGAATAGCGTAGGCTCGTTGTCGAAGACAAAAGAAATGTCATGTTTTTTTTATGTTATTGGTAATAATAATACTGCTTTTTATGTTTTATTTAATAAAAACGCCTTCTTTAGAAAAAGTCCGATTTAATATTATAGTGTTCCGTTCTGTTATTTATATTATGGCGTTCCGAGCGTACCAGTTGAGCACAAAATCAATTCGCCAGTATCACGTTGTATGGAGAACACACGAAAGAGGTATTATATTCTGAGATATGAACTGTCATTATCACTACAACAAATAGAAAGTATAATAAATTATATATGACAACTACCTCCTACTAACTTGCATGATATTAAAAATGCTTAAAAGCAAAAAAGCTAATTCGTCTTCATTTAATATACCTCACGATTGTATTAGTCTATCGATTAGATCATTACAGGGCGTTCGCCTCAAAGAAAAGTCTATTTATGATAATGGTAGCAAAAAATCGATAAACATAATTGGCTAGATAGGAAGGAAGAGCGCATGTCCAGGGTTCGACGACCGCGTCCATCTTCCGCGTAGCTAAAATAGAAGAGGGAATTATGATGAAACATATCACTTCTTAGCGTGTTTTAGATGTTTTAACTGACAGATGGTGTATTTCAGTCGAAAGAACTTTTTAAAGTTAAAACAATACTCGTTCTACGAATACTAAAGATGATGTGGAATTACTTGTAATTTATTATTTCATTGCAATACTGAAATTTAATTTACTAAAATTATCTCTTACAATTGCAAAAGGGGACACGCGGTGATTTTTTTTTATTGTGGTATATCACAATTTAACAAAATAAAATAGATTTTCAAAAATTAAAATAAATAGGCAATTAAAAAAATAAAAATCTATTTTCAAAAATATAACCTAGAACTATCTAGTTCTATTGATAATATGTTTGATTCACAAAATTCTAAGTATTGCAACGAGAGGTAGGTATGATGACCCATTTGTAAGGCCCGTGTTAAAAAACTGACGTTTCAATTTAAGAATCCATTGACTTAGTTTAAAATGTTTAATTTTTTACGTTCACTCTGTATCACGCTTACAGCGGAATAACTAAACGCTGGCCAACTTTGGAGACTTGTCACTCTTTCTTATTACCAGAGCGAGAAAATCGAGCCCAGAACCGTCTCGTTAACACTAGGACGATAAACCCTCTGCGTCACGGCGGTCTAAACATACGTATGAATAAACAAAATACTCGTATGTCCTCACCATTTATTATTGTATATTGTCATAACTTATAAATAATAAACAATATCTTGTGATAAGATACGCAATCTAACAACTCGAGCGTTTTTTGATAAATGTAAATAAATATGATTATACAAATTTACAAAATCGAAAATACTTTCAGTTAGTTTCTTAATATGGAAAACTGTTTTAAACTATCAAGGCCGTAGTGGCGCAGCGGCCGACGATTGTGGGTTCGATGTCCTCTCGGGGGTGCGAAATATTTAATATTTGAATTTCCTCACTCTCGTAACGAGGCGAAGCGTGGAGTTAAGTACCGCCTCTCAACACGCAATGCCTCATGAATTTGGCGTGAAGTGGAGAACAGAAGTGTTTAATGAGGAACTAAGTGTCTTAACACTAAGTTACCTCTGCTGACCCTGCTATGTGTAATTTACAGTGTGAATATAAAAAAACTGTCATTTTGAAATCAACAAAGAAATAAGTCACTATATACTAATATTAATCCATATTAATATAACATTCCACTTAAAGCACTTTGCTCATTCAGCGAATTGTACGTGATGATATAGGTGTTCCAGTTTGGCAACATTCCAGGAACGAAGCAGCTGATGATATCAGAATCTATATGAAACTCGTTTACTAATTTTTTCGTGGTCGTAAATTTTAAATTTCGTTTTAAAAAAGAATAAAATAAAAGGATTTAGTAAATATTAAGTTTGTGTAAGTGTTGCTTATACATTTTATATTTTGCAGCATAGAAAGAATTGGGACAGATAAATATACTTGTATACCAAATAAAAAAAACTAAGTATAAATATATTATGTTATACATGTACCGTAGCAACTTAAAAAGTATATTAAAATAATGAATTATATAAAACAAAACTGACTAACAAACAAATTTTCAAAGCTTGTCATCTAACATTTGATTAATCAATAGAATTTCATGAATGATTGTCTATGAGTGCCATAAAAAGGCGAATGATAGAATAAACTATTGAATACCAAATACGCGATGCTCGTTAACGTTTGCCTTTTTTGTTTTACGATTCAAGATTCGATGATATTATAAGTTTTACTGTTAATGATTGTATCAAACTATTGTTTATAATTACTAATTTTCAAATATCTCTTTCAATACCGTCCAAGAGCTAATAAACCATTAAATAAAATCCCAAAAATTAATTAAAAATTTTACAAATCCAGATCTAAATCTAATATACTTCTAAAATCAAAAATATACACTTAATTGATAGCCCATCAATATTGGACACAACTTTTTACCAAATAACTACTTTAATATACATAACTATTCATCAATTTAATAAAAGATGACTTTCGAAAAAACTACTGCCGTGTTGTTACAAGTTACAACTCCATTTAAATTTTTGAGTCCATTCACTATTGTATGGGCGACGGTCTGCTTTCTATTTTTCAATTACCTTTTACCACGATAATGCTATTTATCTATGATCTCCTTCCCATAGCTAGTATTTACTAATGTTTTATCTCATGGAGTTTCTCTGCATTAAGGCAACATTATTCAATATTTTATAAAATAAACATACAATGACGCCCACAACCAACATGATGATAGCTGTGTGGATAAGGACAGAACAAATTTGTTTTGCGTTCTCTCCTTTTATGGATTTTCGAAACTGAATATTTATGAACCAGTCCACATTGATCTAAAACTTTTATATTAGTCGCAGTTTT
This sequence comes from Heliconius cydno galanthus, assembly GCA_036379175.1. NCBI lineage: Eukaryota > Metazoa > Arthropoda > Insecta > Lepidoptera > Nymphalidae > Heliconius > Heliconius cydno. The sequence continues at coordinate 178,853 of JAKRZM010001297.1, read as the reverse complement.
ATTTAGTTTTTCAAACTCACTATGTACTTAAGCACTCTTATAGCAGTATAAAGTTATCAAGAATATTTATTTTTACTGCCAAGATCGATAATGGGGAGAATTGGAGCAGCCTCGTAAATATTAAAATTCAACCGTGCAAGGAAGGTTTGTTTCGCTAAGTGTCGCCCGGCAACCAAACCGATGACTCATGCTGTCGCTAAGTGGTACCAGTTGCGTTTTCTCCCCTTTATTGCAACTTTTATAACTAGTTATCTCACGCTCTGAATATAAACGTTTATATCTATAAATTACACATTAGTGGTAACTTAAACGACGTATTTGTTTGTTTTAGTTCTGGGAGATCATCTCTGACGAGCACGGCATCGACCCAACTGGCGCTTACCACGGTGACTCGGACTTGCAGCTAGAGCGCATCAATGTATACTACAATGAGGCCTCCGGTGGCAAGTACGTGCCCCGCGCCATCCTCGTGGACTTGGAGCCCGGCACCATGGACTCTGTCCGCTCGGGACCTTTCGGACAGATCTTCCGCCCTGACAATTTCGTGTTCGGACAATCTGGTGCTGGTAACAACTGGGCCAAGGGACATTACACTGAGGGCGCCGAGCTCGTAGACTCAGTTTTAGACGTTGTACGTAAGGAAGCAGAGTCTTGTGACTGCCTCCAAGGTTTCCAACTCACACACTCCCTCGGTGGTGGTACCGGATCCGGTATGGGTACACTTCTTATTTCCAAAATCAGAGAAGAATACCCTGACAGAATTATGAACACATACTCAGTTGTACCCTCGCCTAAAGTGTCAGATACAGTAGTCGAACCTTACAATGCCACACTCTCAGTCCATCAGTTAGTAGAAAACACAGACGAAACCTATTGTATCGACAACGAGGCTCTCTATGACATCTGCTTCCGCACGCTCAAATTGTCCACACCAACATACGGCGATCTGAATCATCTAGTATCTCTCACCATGTCCGGAGTGACAACCTGCCTCAGGTTCCCTGGTCAGCTAAATGCGGATCTTCGCAAGCTGGCCGTCAACATGGTGCCCTTCCCGCGTCTGCACTTCTTCATGCCAGGCTTCGCTCCCCTCACGTCGCGAGGCAGCCAGCAGTACCGAGCGCTTACCGTGCCAGAGCTCACGCAACAGATGTTCGATGCCAAGAACATGATGGCAGCGTGCGATCCGCGCCACGGCCGCTATCTCACGGTTGCCGCCATCTTCCGTGGCCGCATGTCCATGAAGGAGGTCGACGAACAGATGCTCAACATCCAGAACAAGAACTCGTCCTACTTCGTAGAATGGATCCCCAACAACGTGAAGACCGCCGTGTGCGACATCCCGCCCCGTGGCCTCAAGATGGCCGCCACTTTCATCGGCAACTCCACCGCCATCCAAGAGCTGTTCAAGCGCATCTCCGAGCAGTTCACTGCTATGTTCAGGCGCAAGGCCTTCTTGCATTGGTACACTGGCGAGGGCATGGACGAGATGGAGTTCACAGAAGCCGAGAGCAACATGAACGATCTGGTCTCAGAGTACCAGCAGTACCAGGAGGCGACCGCCGACGAGGACGCAGAGTTCGACGAGGAGCAGGAGCAGGAGATCGAGGAGAACTAAACAGCACACCCTCGCCCCGTCACACTCACCACCCCTTTCCCTGTCCCATTTGGGATATTCTCGTTTTCGCTTCAGTAGTTTTTTACAAGTTTCTAACAGTTCTGGTAGTTCCCAACATAGAGGACGTTCTGATGTCGCGCATAGTATTTACATTCCCAGTGTTATCGACGGAAGGGCGCTCTCTGGTATGTTTATTGGTATAAACAGTTGATCCCTTACGACGTGACCCCTTCATTGACCCACCACCCCCTGCGGTGCTGCGAATACACTGATGACACAAAAGAAGATCTTTTGTTTGATAAGGCTGAACTTGATTTTTTTAATACCTAAGTTTATTTTTAATCTTTGTAACCAGTGTGATTGAGTTTATGTTGGCTTTTTGGAAACTAAAAAGCTAATAACAATGTCGTACAATTTTTCGAAGTCGATCAAAGTTTTTAATTATTATATTCCAGCTGGTGAATAATAAACTACAATGATTTTACATGTTGTTTTATTCAATTTCCGGTAGTACACTAGTTATAATTAATACTACTTGTATGCTAAAGTGTTATCATAGTACAATAACTACAATAACAAAACTCAAATAACAAAATTAAATTAATTATTTTTATCTAGCTTTTTTTCTTGACTACAATAATTAAAACCAACTTTCTATATGCATACACTATGCGTCATAAAAAAAGTTTACATTTGCAAGTATTTAATGCAATTTTAGTTAATGTAAAATTTAAAAATATAATAGCAATTTTATTGTTAAACTTTCTAAAATCATATACACACAATAAATAATTTCTTTTTTTAATTAATCATATTTTTTTACAAGATGCATTATAACGTGTATGTGTAATATAAGTGAAATTGTTGTGTAATCATGAAATTTCTGACTACGACGAAAGATATTAGATTTGATTCTCGCTAGAAATATTTAAACACTGAATGATGTACTGCTAAAATTATTTGTAAGTGAAGAAAAAAGGTGACGTTAGAGAAGTATCTACTAAATTCTGTCTACTGTAAAATCTAAATAAAATAAGTATGTAAAGTAAATTGTGTTTACTATTAAAAATCGAATGGATTACTTTTGATAAGAGTAAAACTGCAGTTAATACAAAGTGTGAACAGTTAAAATGTATGGTTCATGCAAATTAATTAGGTATTTGCATGCACCGGACACGTCGGTATTTCCTCGGCGAATGGATAACACCAACGACTAACGGATTCATTACTTTTTGCTATTTTATATTCTGATTATCATAATTAGTTGCATATTTATAAGAATGCACATAATGAGACGATAAATTTAGTAGGTAAGTATATTAAAAAATCTTCAAGCTTAAGTAGAACGTAGAGAATGAAAGGTGAACCTAATTTAGGTTTTCAGTACTTTTTTAGGTATAAAATAAGTAAAGCATTGCTGATATTGAAATGACTATAAAGTAGTATCTATGTAATAAATATTGTGTAACAGTCTACTACGTCAGGTATTTAAAATTAAATAATATTCAAAAAAATTACTGCTTTCCTAGGATTACTATTTAGTGAAAAAATTATATGACTCAAGTACTTTTATTAATCATCTCAACTTACATCATAATATTATAATACCTTAGTATCTAATAATATAAATACCTAAGTACATAAGCAAATAATAATTACGAATATCTGAATACAATAACTAATTAAGTATATTACTGTTCCAAATTATCTTTCATACCGAATTGGCATTCTTTGATGTGATCGGATACAATTTCAACAGTTTCATCCGTAATTCTGCCCGCATCTCTTAATATTTTTACTAATTCTGTCATTGTAAAAATCGATTTCACCTGGACGCCATTTGCTTTGAGCACGCTGGCGCCACCTTGTTCCCTGTCGAGAACTATGACAGCGTGCGTCACAGATAATAACTCGTTGCGCAGAGTATTAATGGTTTCGAGTAAGCTGCCGCCAGATGTCACTACGTCTTCAACAACTAAGCATTTTTGGTCAGGTTTGTAGACACCTTCGAGAATTTTCTTAGTAGCATATTGCTTTGTTTCTTTTCTCTTCATGATCATTGGGGTGTTGGTGTTGACGGACATGACTGCGGTGAAGGGGAGCGCGGCGTAGGGCACCCCGCACAGGATGTCGTACTCTATTTCTGATGCTAACACTTGTAACTCCTTGGAGATTGCCATCTGAATTAAACATAAGTTGATATTTTAGACTTTTATAAGGCTTATTTGTTAGAAGATAGCTAATTAATCTAACGCCTTATTTATATACATTTTTAAGATGTGCACAAAATTAACGTCATGACGTTACGACGTGGATCCGAATCCTATGTAAAGAAATATTTAAACAAATGTGTGTATTGTCTTGTCTTGTGTCCTAGTTTAATGAAAATATATTTTTTTTATTTTAAACATCACATTAATTCAGACTACAGTAAATTGGCAGAAAGTTTAGAATGTTAAGGGAAGACATATTGTAATTAATTTAATNTACCTATTTACTTCTTTTTTTTAGTAGATACTTAGAAATAACTTATTATTATTTAATATGTAATAATATATCAGTTACAAGTCGTAGTCATTCTTAGTTGTTCTTACTATTATCGTATATTATAGATTGGTCATTCACTTTATTTATTTTTTGTATAATTATAACAACAATTTTTATATTTTTTTCTTGTATAAGGCAATATTCACCATAATTTTAGGATGCGACACGACGACCCTCAAGTCAAAGTATATCGGCGTACGACGTCCCACCTTCGCCTCGATATCGCCGAGACGCACCGCGCCCACATCGAACAACTGCACTGCTAGCTCCTGCAAATTGCTCACCATCTGAAAGTAACATAAGATGTTATGTAATTACTTAATTGTTAAATAAACGGCGCCACAGTGAACCCAACCTAATTTTCTAAATATTAATCAGCATCATGCTGTATCCCGCGCACAGCAGAGTAGACAGAGGGAACCTAGTGTTAAGATACTCCGTTCCCCAATTTCTGCCGAATTCTGGAGACATTGTGTGTTGAGTGGCAGAACTCAAGCCTCAACACCAGAGCGAAGAAATGGAAATATAAACGTAAATAATTTTTTCTTTTCCTCGAGTGGGGATCAAACCCACAACCGTCGCGTTACAGTCACACCCTTGTGCCGCTGCACCGTGACTGCCTCAACAACACACCTTCGAAAATAATGTTATTTCATTTTGTTTGCCTATTCAATCTTCCTAAGGATCAGTGTTGTAATAAAAACTAGTGTAGCGTACTGAGATTACTAGACCTTTTATAAAACCCTACCTAATTTAATTTAGGTAGTAGATCTGTTAGTTAAGCTACCATAGTATAATAAGACCCGGATTAGTTACTAAACTCTATTTCGTAATATACGTATACCTCGTCAGACACAGTGATATCTTTATTTTGCTAGCATCGGGATGTATTCAGTACATAGCAGGCCAAGTGCAGGAAACCTGGTAACCTACAGTTATTAGTGTTAAGGCACTCCGCCCCCACACACTTATGTTCCCCACTTTCCTCCGAATTCTACAGAAAGTGCGCAATGACCGGCCTCGATTTTATGATTATTTTACCTAAACTTTTTATATAACACATTTCTGACTGTTTCTTTTAATAAGTTTTATAAAATATCAGAATATGTAAAATATCGTTTTTAGTATTTAAGAGCTTATTATAATACAAAAACCATAATATAGGTAAATAAAAATAAACTCGTAAGCAATTTGCACAAATTTAATGGAGTTGTTTTCCCAATTTATGCTTCATTTAACTAAATATTTTAGCAAATATTTATATTAGTCGATATAACCCTAAAATATGAATAAAGCGACCATTTGAAAAGCATTCAGAGAATAGATCAGTTTGCAATATAACGTAATTGGTTATATCGACATCATTTTATTATCAGATGGCTTCAATAGTGCTGTAGCGACGTTAACCATCGTTATATTCCTATGATGATTATTTATACATTAGCCCTGTAGTGACATCACTAGTGATCTAGTAAAGTTAGATATCATGTGATTATTATGATTATGTGGCAAAGGATTTTTTTAAAAAATCTAAAAAGTATTTTTAGGTACACAAAGTTGTTCTGCTGTTCTTCTGTTTGGCTTTTTTATGAAATTACATTTTTTAATGCAAAATTTGAAAAATATTTAAATCTGCAAATAAATATATATAAGGTAGGTATTGAAATTTAATACCTACTAAAAATTGGACATGAAAGGATAGGAGCGCACCTCTTGATAGACGCCCGAAGGCTCTAAATAATTACCTATACTTTAAATTTTTTCTTCATGTTTCCCACTTTCTACTGAATTCTGGAAATATTCAATCAAGGAAATTTCATTTCCTAATTAATATTAAATAATTCATGTACTGAAGTGGGAATTCTAATTCTAACCACCGAGGACGCAAAAGATCGTGCAAAGTCGAGTAGGTTGAGTAGGAAGGCAGACCCTGGTATAGCCGGGATTAATGCCAGGAAGAAGAAGACTCAAGTGGGAATTGAACCCACAACCTGTCGCGTTTACAGTTTTACTCGTATAAATTTATACATTACTGTATTAATTTTTAATTTAATTAAAATACCTATTTTATACAACATGTATATAACATGTGACATATTACAATTATATTTAAATATACATAAATATGTTATCAACTAAATAACGGTTCATTTAATTTTAAAAGGATGCATGTTCTCCAAATGTAATAAAAAATGGAATTTATGGACATAATTACGGTAAAGTGCAGAGGGCAGGTGATAACAGGATAGTATTTCAAGTTGTTCTGGATTTCAAAACAAATTCAACTCCTTATTTGTATCTGATGAAAAGAAGGTTTTGTTTTTTAATTAAAATCTGTAATTTTGCGTGGAGTTAATATAGCAAACTCCGTTTTTCAATTCTATTAAGGATTTTGAAGAATTCCTCTGTTATTGCTGCTTGCCCTTTACTCCTAGCCGTTATAGTGCATCTACCTACAGTAGTTTAAACACGTACAACCACGCATCGCCCAGTTTTGAAACTCAATGTCAAAAGGTCCCTACGCACTCTTGTTACCAGAGCGAGGAAGTAAAAATAAAACATACCTAATGAAGAGGTCGATCACCTTACAAAGAAATATAAAGCTTTAAATTAACGCCAATTAAACAATAATTGACGTTTATACGTGTTACTGTAACTTGTAAAACTTTGGATTTTAATATAAAAATAAACGCACGCGGCCATTTTTAAACCCGATCGCGGGTCATTTAATACTCACTGTGGTTAGATATGTCATACTATTTGCTGTTGAAGACCACACTTTGGAAAGGATGTACTTTGCTTACTTATTTTAAATATATCTTCGTTATTATAAAATATTATCAGTTTTTTTGTTTTTATATTTTTTAGATTTCATTGTCAATGAAAATATTTGGAAAAAAAAATGCACTAAATCTAAATAAGGTTCTCTACTAAAATCAAATTTGCTCAGACACGTCGGTCGGAATGTGGACACCAAACTTTATTTAAATAAATCGATATACAGTTTACATTTTAAAAAGAAAAATTACTCCAAATAAACCCGGAACCTAACACCACCACCACCAAACGTACCACACATTACAAGTACCAAACCGCAACGGCGTCAATTATTTTTATATAAATACTTTAATGTTGTTATTAACTTCTGTAATTAATTTATTAATTAAAAAGCTGTAAAAGAGCGATATTGGTCATACGGAAATAAATATTTCAAAACATCGACCAGGGTAATCCTATCAATGCTACTAATATATATAATTAATTAATTATATGACTGATTTATGAATGTCAGTTTGTTCGTCGTGGCGCAGCAGATATATTTTCATTTCTATAGAAAACTAGGGAACGGAGTGTCCTAACACTAGAATTCCTGTACTATATGTGGTTATACAACATGAAGCTAGAAAAAAGAAAAAGCAAAAGGATATGTATTTATAAAGAAAATACTTAATTTCTGTGTGTTCCTAACCGTCCCACAAGCTATCGCAATTTGGCTATCGGAGCAGAGAAATGAAAATATTCTTTTCCTTAAGTGAGAAATTGAGGATCAAACCCACGACCATTGCCTTTACAGTCAAACACTTTAAAATCCCACTAAGTCTAACTACATGTGATCATTCTCTTCAATAAATATTTCATGGTGTTAATAATTAAGTAACAATAATTATAATATTTCCTTCTTCTATTTACATAATAAGTATACCTACAAATAATTTTCGACCTTAACTCTTTTTTTTAACCCAATTAACTTGAAATCCTTGACCACACCTTGTATTTATTACAAGTAACAACTGATCCAGTACTTCAATAACCGACAAGGCTGATGAGTATTCGATTCTATTATGTTTCCTCATTACTATTTAAATTAACTCATCTCTTATAATGTTTATGGCACTGACACGTTTTTTAACTTTATAGTTGTTCTAAGCAAATAAGCTTTGACAAGTTGATGACCCATTAAAACAAATTAGGTAGGTACTATAAGTCTGTTGACGTTGTATTAATTTTTTACCATTACGCTGTTTGAGTCGAAACGATTAACTTTTTTTAGCTTCATGCTGTATCCCGTATAACAGGGTAGGCAGAGGGAACCGAGTGTTAAAACACTCCGTACCCCACTTTCCGCCGAATTCTGGTGGATTGCGCATCACTATAACGAAGAAATGAAAATATTAACATATTTCATTTCGCACCTGCGCCACAACTTTTCTCGATCGAACGATTAACATGATGTAAGTAAGAAGCTATAGAAGAGTATTTTCAGTTCCAGTAGTTCTTGCAATTAGCGCGTTTAATTAAACTCTTCATTTTTTTTATATCTGTAGAACTTTTACTCTTGTAGAACTATTTGTTTTATGAAGTTTTGTTTGGCTGAACGCCCTAATCTCAAGAAAAATCCCGCAGCTAAAAGCTAGCTAGTATTGTATAATTTGTATAAATTATAAAATACTTCGGCTGGCTCGATGTTGCTGGAGATACCTATTCTATTTCAATTTTATAATAATATTGATAAAAGTTGTTCTCCTAATTCTTTAATCTTTTGCTATAGGTCAACTGGATTTAGGTGATTTAGAGATAAAATAGAGTCCCACGGCTGTATTATACATATATAATATTTTTTGTCTATATTGTCTATATTATTGTTATAAATGTGGTAAAATATATACCTATGTAAATTAACATACTCGTAGATTTGGATCTTAAATTGGTTGAAAATGATTCTCACACAAAATTTTTTTTAGGCGCTCTGGTAAGAAAAAACGCAGCGTAGAGTTCCGAATTACCTCACGATGTCTCAAATTTTGACAAAAGTTGGAGTTTAGGGTTTTGATACAAAGTTCTCTAAGTCTACTCCTATATTTTCACGAGAAGCAGCATTATTAAAGTTTATTCTTAGGACTTTGAACATTCGAAAAAGTAATCTCATAAGTAATATTAACATATTGATCATATTTTAGTTCTTTTATGCAAATTATTGATGACGCAACATCACTTTTCCATCATCACGACGCAGTAGCGTGATTTAGTTATAGGCTTATAGCTCAGCGACAGTGATTCACATTTATCCCGGAAAACAGCACTCGTTCGATTTTGCCATTATTTTTTATTATTTTTCTTTAAAGCTAAATTATGCATTATGTAAATTTAATTTAATTTTTAAATTGCATAACCATTTCAATTTTAACTGTAAGAGACCCAAAAATTTCCACTTGTTTACTAGTATACAAGTGAAAGTTGTTTTTTTTAAATACACAGGCCAATACACGATGATTTTTTTTAGCATTTGTAACTTTTTGTAATTGTATACTATCTAATATATTAATATTATACATTAAATACAAAATAATGTAAAAAAACATTTTAAATAGTAGCGTTTAAAAAAGGTTTTGTAATGTTATTTTAAATATTACGTTAGCAAGCAAATTAATTTTAAGTTAAAAAAATAATTTTAATTGAACATATTATTTTGTAGTAAAAAAAAAAACCATTATAAAACCTTACCTTTAAAATGTACAATTTCAAAAATCCACAGATCCAAAATGAAAGTCCCAAAAAAGTTATCAATCGAGATTTTTTACTAAAACACTACATTTGTATCACTTAGCCACTGTTTTCGAAAGGTACTTTTTAATGCCGATTATTATTTTCTTATTTTTTTTAAATTGCACAATTTTAATATTCTGGGCCTTGAGCGGTCTGGACGAGACGAGAACTATAAGTGAATTATAAACAACTTTGTTATACACTTTAATGATCTACCTATATCTGTGGTCGCCACGATTATTTATTATCTAGGATACTTCTCATCTCATATTTTTTTCATTATATATTATTTCTATAGTTATTTTATATTAAATAAATAATATATTTTGCAGGAGCATTCTTTGGTAACTATTGTGAAACATAACGAATTTTTAATAATATTGTAGTAATTTTTGCTTCCAAAATAATAGTTATAAAATTTTCAGTGTATGAAAAGAAATAAATTGAATGAAATAAAAAAATATCAAATTATATATTTTTTTATTTCATTCAATTTATATCAAATTATATGAGTTTTATGATAAGAAAGTTTTTTTGCAAGTGCGGATCCGCCGATGAGAGCACGATAGTAATGCCCACAACCCTAATTGACTTAAAGCGTCATACCTTTTGGTATTCGTATATCTTCACTTCAGAAACGGAGGTCGTTTTGGTCGGAGATTGTTAAATTTTACTAGTTTGAGAGCTCGAGCCTGCCGCGTCTTTTTAACAACTATCTCTTCCTTGGGCTTCCGGGGTTCTTACTCCAGGGACAGAAAAAAGCCCTTTGTAAAGGAGGCATGGTCGTCCTACTACTCAATGATATAATTGGTCGATATTACAGTCTGCACTAGCTGTTGTCACCGACATTATAGAAAATTATTATACCTACTCTATGTCCAAAAATACATACGTTATATTACTATGTGACTGACAGACAACGCTCAGACGAAACTACTAAACAGAAGAAAGAAGAAGTTCAAATAAAGAACTTAGAAAGTTCCACGTAGCACGTAGGAAGGTTAAAGAGTGCAGGTGTAACTCTAACAGAGGATTTCTATTCATCTAAAGTTACCTAATTTTGGAGGTATTTTACTTTTATACCTTTTTAAGAATTATTTTAATAAACAAACAGACAACTACTGCTTTTATTATTTTTGTAGGTTTAATATATTTTGTGGATGGACAATTGTACATATCAATATGACCAATTTATTTATATGGTATTTAAATTAGTCTAATAGAAAGGAATTGTGTACACAGTACACACATCTTGCGCAAGAAATATTTTTTTAGATTCACGCCTTGTCCTTCCAGTAGCACGGTAGGCAGAGGGAACCTAGGAGCCTAGTAATAAGACACTCCTTTTCCCCCACTGAAGCACTTCCATAAAGTATTAAATATTTAATTCTGTTTTTCAAGCGGGAATGAGAGGGAATTGAACCTACAATTGAACTTTTACGGCAACGCAAACGCGACAATTGTGGCTCCGTCGTCCGGCCTCAAGCGCAGATATCAAAATAAATCCAAATCCAAAATCTACCAAATTTATGATAAATGGACAACCAAAGTAACGTGCTGTAGCTAGTTGAATACGGTTTTCTTTATGAACGAAAAACAAGTAGGTATTTACATTTACAGTAGGTATTTACATTTACAGTATAACCTCATGTGACCCGAACTTCAATCGATCAGAAGCTAAATTATTTATATCTACTATGTTTAGACCTTAGGTATCTGGCCCCTCCTTTACTAGTTGCAGCTAGTTTTGTTTAGTTTATCGGTTAAACAAAACAAAATATAACGATAATTCCTTTTAGAAAACAATCATTTTCAAACACGAACTTTTTCTAGGTTCATGCTGTCTCCTGGTGGCAAAGTATATATTTGGGACATTGTTTTGAGTGGCAAAACTCAACGCCGCTTTCTATTTCACCAAAGAGGAGAAATTGAAGTAATGTATTCTCCCGAGTGTGAATCGAACTCGCAACCAGTCGTTGACGTCGTCTCTCTGCGCCGTGGCCTTTTCAATTCTCACACTGAAAGAGACATCAGATTTTTTAGAACTATATAAAAAATTAAATTTATCTACGAAGAAATATGAATTATATTTTCCATTTTCCGCGTATTTAGAGACAATGTATAGATGCCAGGACAAGGACTAACTATTAAATATTTCAACCCCTCGAATGAAAATCGAGCCCACAACGACTGCCTCAATTAAATATTAATAAACCATAATATATATTTTTCGTATATGATAATCCATATATTTTTCTTCGAAGAAGGTACTTTGAGACATCAGTCGAGTAATGTGATAAACATTGTATAATAAGCTATATATATCCTTGAAGCTTTATGTTATACTGTGATAATGATAATAGCTTCCATATCAACACATTATCACTGTTTTAGTACAATTCTATGTATAAGTAAGTTACAGTCAATAGTTATTATTTTGCGTACAATGATTAACTAGTTTAGTGCTAATGAGGAAATCGTCTTCGGCTATATTATGTGCCTACTATTACTCTTTACAAATTCTATATATATAAAATCGAAAAGTCACTCACTCATCACGAAATCTCAGAAAGTACAAGTACTAGGAATCTCAAATTTTGCATAGGAGTTACTTATAGGACGTAGGTGCTCGCTAAGACGGGAATTCGCAATATTCGACTTCTAAGGGGTTGCTTTTGGGGTTGGAAGTTTGAAATGAAACTTCGTTACTACAAATGCTAGGAGTCTCAAATTTTACATGGACGTCACTTATGGGACGAAGGTACTCATGGAGACAGAAATTATAAAAACGTAGTTCACGCAGGCGAAGCCGCGGGCGGGCCGCTAGTAACTTATATGTATGTTTAGATATGATATATTTCGTTGACCTATAGTTTTAAAAATGGTGCGGAACCCTCGTTGAGCGAGTCTGATTAACACACATTCTACACGATCATTTTATGAATCGCTTAATATTTTCAAAATGCTTCTTATGTTGAGTATTATTTAATTCTAACATTTAGTGTACATTTTATAATTTCGTATAATTTAATTTTCTCAAACACAAGTAACATATTATGTTTCTCATGCTTGCTTGGTGGTGAAATATAAACAAAGCGCATCTTTAACCTGACGACGATAAATTCTTATCAAAACCCTATTAATTACTAACTGAAGTAAATGTCGGTGTTATCAATAATCTTTATATCTATCTATAAATATGTATCTATCTTTCTATTATATAAAAAAATATAGTAGACTTTTTAAAAATATACTTGTTGTATATGTACATATAACGTTAACATTATTAGCGTATTAACGTTAGCAAATGATGCTAAGAATTCACAATGATTTTCTATCTTATCTCACAGTGTACTTTTGAAATTTAATTATTTTTTGTTATAAATACTACTACCACTTTCTGCAATATGCACACTTATACTGTAAAATTCAAGAATGACTTAACTACAAATATAAAAGAAAAATATTCCCAATATAGAATAACTACAACCAAGAAGGATAACAACCAAATGCCTGCGTTTAACACCGTAAATCAATAAAAACTTTTTTTAGCGTTAAAACTTTAAAAGCTCAATTTCGGTGTCGCGTGTCCATCAAAAGTATACAAGTGATCGGCACCTCTATTGTACTGCCAATAACGTCGAGTCGATGTTCATTATGCATTCGACTTTTTACCGGCGCGCGGTGAAAGTTTTAACATTTTTAAATATTGTTCATTGTGCCGCGTATTTGGGAAAATGTCTTTGTGTGACAGTCGTGGATTCGAATACAGCATTGCAATTGTAGAGATAAAAATTCAGCTTCACGCTCTACCCCGCACACAGCAGGGTAGGCAGAGGGATCCTAGTGCTAAGACACTCCGTTTCCCACTTTCTGCCGAATTCTGGAGACATTGCGTGTTGAGTGGCAGAATATAACGCCGCGCTTTGCCTCGACACTAGAGTGAAGAAATGGAAATATAAATGTAAGTATTTCACTTCCTCGAGTGGAGATCGAACTCACAACCGCCACGTTACAGTCACACCTTGTGCCGCTGCGCCATGACGGCCTACTACTACATACATAGAGTATATAAACAATATAAACAAAAAACAGAATCGTTAAAATCTTTGAAATAGAAAAAAAAACATCGGCGAAAACTAATTTATGGTGCTGCGTTAGGTGAACGATATACAGCGAGGTAATTAACCTATGTGTTTATCCCAATTCTATTAATCTGTAACTATCGTGTAAGGGTCAATCATCGATCACCTATTACAAATGATCTTATGAAATATTTATAGTTGACATATAAATTTATAATAAATACAGGAATAATTGAGGTAAAGAAAAAACTGCAACATCCAAAGGTTGCTTAGAAGTCGATGTCACTGACACTGTGCTACAGCGGCCTTATTGTACCTCAAATAGGTATTTATCTCTACTTTATTATTATTATATTTATTATTAGATCACTTCGTCCTTCACGTTTTAACCATTTGAAGGTAACATTTAGTATGGTGGATCTTAACACTGCATGTGCACCGCACCATTGAAATGTACATACATATTATATTTTAACCTTTGTTTTTAAATAAATTCTGAACCAAGAAACATCCCATTTATTCAAGCACATTCCTACTGCACTATGGTGGTTTAAATATTTAGATATTTTAATTAAGTGATTCACAGGACGCGCATTCCCGGGACCGCCATCTTAGTGTCAATGACATTTTGGCGCCGCGCCAAATGTTAAAATCTAATTTACAAGTTTACTCCTCTCCTATTCCCGGTTTTAGAAATATCTATTTTATAACTACGTATGTAATCAAAGATTTTACGATTTTTTTACGGTTTTGGAATGCTCTGGTTTTTGTTTTAATAAGATAGCACGCGCGACGGTTGTGGGTTGGATTTCCATTTGGGGGACTGAAATATTTAATATTTTCATTAACACCGTTTCGGCTACCACAGGTTCCCAGGGTTCCTCCGCCCTGGCTATGTACGGGATGCAGCGTGAGGCGAAAAAAAATGTTGAGACATTTAAAAAATCGAAATTGTTGAAGAATTATAATAATTATCTATATCTGACAAAAAAAACAAAATTGTAGGTATATTTTTTACTTTATTATTATTATAATAAGCACAGCAGTGTGCATTTTTAGCCGATTGGTAGATTCCTCTAGGTTTGACAAAACAGCAAATTACTAGGTTCCCTGTGCCTACCCTAAGTTTACAGCTAAAATAGCGTTTACAAAAGTTTAAAAATACAATTATTACTCTTGATTTAATTTCAAATCATGGCATTTTACATCAAGCTGTAAAATAACCAACACTTGATAAATACAACTGAAATCATCCCAAGAAGGCTAAGTAATTCTGAATAATGCAAAAAGACCGGTCTTGAAAAAGGAACAATTCGACGCTTGTCTCGCGAACTGCCCACGCGTCTGCGACTAACGGCGTTTTTAAAATCTCTTTAGAATTGGTATCCTTGTCTATATTTATATGAAGAATTATATTAAATATTTTCAGATCTTTTCAGATCTTAAATAAGCTTAGCGTCAGCTTCCATCACCAAAACAGTTAGCGAAAATGGATTTTTAACCAGTTCCATCAATCTACTCCGTAAATGAAGTCGTGAATCATCTTTATCATATTTTTCCATATTTCCTGCATTTACTCTGGTCTGCATTATCTTGATGCCACAAATTTATAAATAATTATATATTAATTGAAATAAAAATGGAGTTCTACTACAACTTAATTAATTAATTATAATCACAAATCACAATACAATATAAACTTTCTTTAATATAAAAGAAAGTGGTGAAATTACTCAATTCTCGACGGTACCACTACGTCAGTGTAGGCATTGTGCGAATCTGCCCGATGATTTACAGCCGCTATGGATTTATACAGGACTCTTATTTCTTTGGAGTTTGGAACATGAATATGTAGTATTCTGTATGCCTAATGATGCTGTCTTGAACGATTGTTGTAGGGTCGAATCTTATTCGGGGGAATGAAATCCACGTAGTCAGGTCTACTATGTACTGCATTTTTTCAAATTTAACATTTTAAATTTACTTCATGAAATGCAGAATACTTTAGATATCTAATAATAAATATAAACTACCTATATTATTTTTTGTTATATTTACAGTGTTTTTTAAATACTTAGTAGCGTTGGATATGCACAATGTCAGGCTATAAAATATGTATATGTATATATTTTGTTGTTGTGTATTAGTTCTGCTTTGAAGTGACACAAGTAACTAATTAAACAATGATAATTCCAAACATTTCTAATTTCAATATATTCATCAATCAAAAAATTGCTAATATTTTTTTCAATACATATTAAAAGTGATATTTGTTTCATACAATAACAAATATCAACATAATACTGCTTTCCCATAAAAAAGAAAAGATATTACACATATTATATTAAAACAGAAGGAACTTTTTTATATGTAAAAAAAAAAACATTGTTGATGTAAAGATGCAGGATTGAATCTACAACATTTGTTTATTTATAACTGTACTTCATACTATGTCAGGTCATCGTGACTTGTGCACTTTTACTATTTTGCTATTATAATTTTAGTAGCCTGTCTATGAACACTTTAGGATGGAGAATTACTTTTTAATGCATGTTCTTAGATTCGGAGCTTAGATAGGGCTACTGCTTAATATAAATAGCAATAGTGATTAACAAAATATATTCTATTTTGCTTACAAAATGTTGGATATCATTATAAAAATTAAAAAAGGTATAAAAAATAAAATATTCGTTCGCTTAAAAAATAACATAAAAATTATAAATTATTTTTATACTCAGTTTATTATTAATCACTTTAATTTTTTATTTAATAAAATTCCAAACTTTCAAAACAATTGGCAGTTCAAAAGCGTGCCTAGTTCTATTAATGAATATTGAATTTTAATAATAAAAAACATGCTTTATTAGATAGAACAATGGCAACCCTACGGGTGTTCTGTCAAATTGTGAGTGAAAATGGCGATTTTGCGAGTACGAATCAACCCATTGTTTGACGATCATTAGTTTCGGGTACAGTTAGCTCTAATTTCAGATAGAGTTCGCTTAATAATCTGTTATAAATGTTATGGGAACTTTATGTTTAGTTTAGGTTTAAGCCGCATTTATTATGTTATTCATTTTATTTATTTCCTTCAAGTTAAAAACTTTTGTTAAGTATGAAGTACTTAAAACAAAACTTATACAAATTGAATTATAACGACGTCTAAAAAATAGTTTTAACATTTTTAAAGTGTAGGAATTTAAAAAAAAAGTTTTTTTCATAAAAAACTTTTATTGTATAAAAAAATTAATAGGAAATTTGACCCAACAACTTCCGTTACAGTATCAAAATTTACTTTCACTATGCCACAAGTCATAACGCATATTTTAATTAATTAAAACAACAATTCAATATTAAATTTATAGGAAATAGCGTCCCTTATAAACAACCGCCTGCTGCAGGGCGACATGCCTCCCACAAACCACAATTATATGTACTTAGGTAGCAATTAATGGTAGGTATGACAAAATAAGGGATATAATGGACTATGACGTCATCGTGGCGCAGGTATTAAGTGCTAGTATTAACTATTAAGTAACAAGACGAGCGCAGCGTTGAGTTACGCCACTCATTCAACACACAATGTACAGAAAATTGGGCGGAAAGTGCAAAACGGAGTGTCTTAAAATTAAGTTCCCTCTGCCCACCCTGCATTATGTGGGATACAGCGTACAATTAAGAAAATAACATTAGGTACATGTTAAAAAAGTATGCTATATTTTAAAGTTTTTTTTTAAGTTGAAAAAAAAGTTCTGGTCTCCATTACACTCTATTTAAATGTTGTAATCCGTCTTCAATATAGCTATATGAGTATCTACTTAATAATTAATATGCATATTATATTGTTCAGTTGTAAACAAGAACGCATTGATTTATTCTGCGTATCATTTCTTCTTTTATTTTAATTTACACAATTGCTATTAGTATGTTTTTTATAGAAAAAACATACTAATAGCAATTGTGAGTCATCTTTTATAGAAAAGAAATATTGAATATTGGAATAATTAACCTCCTACTTTCTTCTCTCGCCAATTACTGCTCGGTCGGCTCGTTTTAATCTATCTTCTATGTATCTTACCATACTAATATAATAAACCAGAAGTTTGTTTGATAAGCGCTAAGAGCTTTGCGTTTTTGTTTTCATTAATCATTATAATTGTTAATTAGCTTTAAATAATTAAATAATAATTACTTCGTGCGCTGCAATATAATAGTTAAATATATGCTTACTAGCGGACGCGCGCAGCTTTGCTTGCGTATTTAAGGGTGAATTCTAATAACCCATGAAACATGTGTTCAATTAAATATTTTTAAGAGTTTAAAAGAGTCGGCTTTAAGAGTCGGTGGCGATTTAAAGATTTTTCCATACAAACTTTCAATCCCTTATTTGCACCCTTAGGGGGTGAATTCTAGAAAACCATGAAACATGTGTTCAATTAAATACTTTTAAGAGTCTGAATTTCAAATTTTATAAGAATCGGTGCCGATTTAATTTTTTTTCCATACAAACTTTCAACCCCTATTTCACCCCTTTAGGATAAAAATTTTTCAAAATCCCTTCTTAGTGGATATCCATATTATGAGAATAAACATCTGTCCAAATTCCACGTTTCTACGCACAGCGGTTACGGCTGTGCGTGCGTCTTACCTCAGTCAGTGAGGACAAGTCCTTTTATATATATAGATTATAGCTTCACGCTGTATCCTGTACATAGCAGGGTAGGCAAATGGAAACTAGTGTTAACTGTTAAGCCACTTCGTTTTGATCAAGATACTTTCGTTCCCCACTTTCCGCCGAATTGTATAGGCATAGTGTGTCGAATGGCGGAAATCAATGCAATACCAGAGCGAACAAATGAAAATATGAAATATTTAATTTTCACAAGTGGGAATCGAACCCACAACCTGTCGCACTTAACGTCGCTTATTTGTGCCCTTGCGCCACGACTAGCCTCACTCAAAGTTTACATATAAAATTTAAGTTTAAGTATGCATTTAAAATATTTTCCTTAAATTTAAATACAATAAGCACATAAGACTATAAAAATATAAAACAATTCTATACATTAGCCGGACAAAGCACAAGTTAGTTATCTTCGATGAAATTAGACGGTCCTTGAATTAATTTATGGTTATGTCGGCGCATGAACTCGCGAGCGGTGAATCATGGATAGTGTTACCAGGTGCAATGAAGAAACGAACCTATTTATGTAATAATGTTATTTAATAATTATATTAATCTGTTGTGTATTTAATATGATCTTAAATTTAACATTTATAACGATTGTTAAAATAAATATTTTGACATTAATATAAATTATACATATTTATATTTGATTTATGCATTCAAATAAAATAATTATTTAAAAAATACTTACAAATAAACATTTAAAAAATATATTCTTTTATAGTATTCTTCAAAATTTTATAGTACATTACCAACAAAGGAAATATTATACATAACATGATGACCAAATATATAATAAAGAATCTACATAAAAATTAAAAAACACAATACAAAAGTTTTACCCAAAATTAGGCAAAAAAATATAAGCATTACCACATTCCCACCCCGAGCGACGTTGTACGTTCCCGTTCACTGGCAATTCCTACGTCGCCTCATTCGAGCTTTAGCCACTCAGTTAGCGGGTTGTGGTGGCTGTGACACAGAGTTCAAACCAAATTTAATCTATTAATACTATAAATAATACTTTATCTTATTTTATCACATTAAAACACAAAAATGAGGGAGATTGTGCACCTGCAAGCCGGACAGTGCGGAAACCAGATTGGCGCCAAAGTAAGTGACATTTTATTTTTTTAATTTTGAATTTAGCAACGATTTCTGTCAGTTGGCCGGCTGCAAACTTATTTGCACCTTTTCGTATTTACTCACATTTAAGTTTTAAGTATCTTATTTACTTAGCGATTATTATTTTTATTTATTTGCAGAAATAATAAAATGTACGTTGACACTATTTTTTTCATATTACCCTCGAAATTTGATAATTATCTTTTGCATGGGCTGGGTAGGTAATATTACATAAAAAATTGTTATAATTAATACGAACGTGTTACATTATGTTACGTGTACATTTTATTAAACAATGTTAATTGTAATCCTACCTGCTGACGCCGGAAATATTTTTGTGTCGTCGACCAAAATGTAATAAACATCATACTAATAAGAATGTTTAATCAGAATAATAACAATTTATTATTCCTTCTTTAGCGTGATATAAATAAGTAAAGAGGTAAGTTACATTTAACGGGACATAAATTGATATAAATATTTAAATTTAATAACTACAACAATTGCACATTAATTCTGCCACCTAATGGCATTATAATTAAATTCTTAGCACAACTGTAATATAAAAAACTACAAAGCAAGCGTCAAAAAATGATACATAAATAGTTAACGTTAAAATTTACGAATAAATTCTATCTTGAGGTAACATTTTTGTAGAACTGAAAAAAAGTATGAAAAAGAAAAACTAGATTCATTTTAAGAGAATTTTAGATGAAATCGTGTTTCATGCAACCTGAGTGTGACGATGTCGTTTATTATTGGAGCAAAGCAAATGATATGCTTTCTCCAGACCGACTGGGTTTCGGTTCAACTTATAATAGGATAGAAAAAATGTATAAAAGAATTGAATAACTTGGTGAAAGTGCGCGTGGTAAGTGATAGATACGAACAATTTTGATACAGGTGAAAAAATCGTCAATACACTTCCAATGATTAATTGCTTTTCTTCCAACTCACTGGGCTTCGACATTGTACTCGTAAGTTAGAAGTATCATAAACTATAATAGACTGCAGTATTTAGTTATTTGGTATATCTAAAGTTATTGTATTGAGTTAATTTATTATTTTATGAAATCAGAAGTTTATTCCTTACTTGTTCCTATAAAAAAGACTTAAGAATTAAAAAAAAATACCAATAATTAACTATTTTGAACTACTGATTACTAGATGACTGAACTACTAGATATCATAATTTCATACATTTATTAAAGGAATCTCATAGAAAGAATGAAAATGATTTTAAAGTACCGTGACGCTCTTTGAATTTTGTGAATTTTAAATCTCCACTAGGTTCTCTTTTTCTATTCCGTTCATTAATCTATTGTTTAGACACTCCGTTCTCATTAAGAAAAGGATATAAAAATATTAAATATTTCATTTTCTCGAGTGGGAACCCAAAACCTGTCGCGTGTACAGTCGCACGCTTGTGCTCCTGCACCACGATGACTTCATAACATAACTCATATTGGCGAAAAGATTAACTTCAATCCTCCTATATTATTAGTAGCTATTACATGAATGGTATACACAGATTATAAAATACATTAGAAAGTATTGTACCTAATTAGCCAAAGATTGGCCCGAAAAAGAACTATAATACAATAATTGCCCTTCCGTCGAGTTCAAGTGCGATAACCGCCGCCGCTGTTAAAGAAGCAACCGTTACGAACGGTATTTTATCATTACACTTTCATAGTAACATTACTTTAAAATGGTAGATAATTAAACAGAATTTAGATCGCATAATGCATTTGGAATTATTTTAATAAATATATTAGCGACAAATATACATAATTCTAGAGTTTTTAATCTTTTCATCTGTTTCGTGTCAAATATTCTTTATAATCTGTGTGTTCATTCTGTTTTTTTTAAATTATATTTTTAAAGTAAATTCTTGCAGAAAGAAGATATCCGAAATCGTTAATATTTTTGAACGAATTTATATTATACAAATATTATTATAAATTCGCCATATTTCCATAAAGGTCTTTAACTCGTTATCGCTATTTCAATACGACTCATAGTTTGTTATCAGAAGTTTGTCACATGCACAATCATAGTTTGTATAAATCAAAATATTTTTGTTATAATTTCTTCATAGAAATTGTGATTCACAAAATGAACTATATTTTATCTGTGTTACAATCGTGATAGGTACGTACCTACTATAATGACGTTTTAATAATTTAACATAGATTAGAAAAATGCCTTTTTTATATAAAAAAGGCAAAAGTAACATTTAACTTATTTTATAAAAAAAATATATGTTTTTTTAGTAAAAAATTGGTTTCTAAAAACTTTAATATAGCAAAAAAACGTTTATCGTTAGTTTTAACGTTTTAGTACACTTTCGGAAATATTTTTGCGTTTTGATCTTCATATTTATTTAAATTACGTTTTCTAACACTTAAACTAATGTTTTAAAATTTGTATACCAATTAAATATAAATGAAAAATAAAAATATTTTTGCATTTTTAACACTTATCAGCCCATTAATAGGTCTTTGACATTGAAACTGAGGTTTTTTCCACTTTATTTCATGTAAAAGGAAGTAATAAAATGTTCTTCTTCGCTTAATCAAGTAGGCTTGATTTTAAAGGCAGACATTATAAATATTTATTTAGAAATTGTCTTTTAAACTTTAAACTCGTTTGATTACAGCATGGCTATAAATATTATTATTAATAATATTTATATATAAAATGACATCTTTAAAAAAAATAGGTTAGCTTATTTATATAATTTATTCCCTCGAGTGGGGATCGAACCCACAACCGTCGCGTTACAGTCACACCCTTGTGCCTTGTCAAAATCTTTTTAGCTGTTGAAAACAGATGACGTTCTACGAAAAAAAGAAGACAAACATAGTCGTATTTTAGATATTTAGTTTAGTACAAACAAGGTAAAAGCGATAAAATATTTCATTTCATTTATCTCGGAATATTGGAGGAAGGTCATGTAAAAAGCAGGACAGTGGTTGATGACAGTGGACGACGCGAAAGAGGTATGCAGATACCATAGCCTTGGGCGTTATATTTTAATTAAAATCTATATCAATTAAGCCACCACAGCATCTTCTTTATGTTATTTTTATAGTAAAGAAATATATATATCTATTTTTATTTCGTATTATTTATTAAAAAAATAAAATAAGTTTATGTACCACAACGAAAGAATATTTCTAACAATACAATATGCAAATTACTATTTGCAATTCATCTATCATCCATTGGTCAATCATATATATATGTATTTATGTCCGACTGTCTGTGCCGATATAAAAATTGAAAACATAAAAATTTTGAATTGAATACCGTGATTCACGCGTGGAAGTAGCGGCCGTGGTGTGAATGACAATGTTCTTTGTACATATAAGACTCTATGGTCACTCATGACGAATATCCTGCCACTTATTTGGATTTTTGACGTCTTAATTCTAACAATTAGATCGTTTTGAAGCGGTATGTGCTCCAGATTACCTTATAAAACAATTGTTGACTTTATGAGCTTGGTTGTTTGTCGCGCGTATGGACGGTTTTGCCGATTTGGGCACATATAAGTCTTTATTTAGTTTTTTATTACGCTTGTCTTTTGGTACATAAATATAATGCTTTCTTTATTAGGAAAAACGATGTTATTGTAAAGATATACTAATTTCAAGTAAATTTTACACTTATTCAACAATTTTTTTAAATATTAAGAACACGCCTTTGTAAAACGTCAAAATGATAGTCGGTGTCTTGTCAATATAAACCTAACTGTATTTCATTATCTGTGGCACTTAAATGAAATCTTTATGATGAAATAACGAATTGTATTTTATATTAAATAGCACAAGAAAGTTAATTAAAATGTGATGAACGTGCATTTTTGCAAAAATTAATATAGCGTCGGCAAAAACTAAATTAGTAGATTTATCTATAATAATAAGAGAAGAACGTTATCTTTTGATTGACGCAGTTGCGAGGCATTTAGAAACTCCTCGTACACGATTCTTAACATTTTTAACAATATCATAAAAAATAGGAACATAACGTTTTATACGCTTTAAGTATAATATATGAACAAAATAAAACATCTATTGGGCTGAAAAATCTGTTCAATGTTTATTATTACAAAACAAGTGGGGAAGCCTATAATGGTACCAGGGTATATTATAAGCTACTTTAATACTAATAAATACATGATTTAACTGGGTTCGATGTCCAGTTGTGGCCAAAACAAAACTTATTGAACATAATACGCAAGAGATTCGTGACGATTACAGTTAAGAAGAGAAACTGTTGATTTTGTCGGTGGTACCTTTATATAATAAACTTAAATATCACTTTCAAGTTAGCTATAAATACAGAATATCTACTTCATTTTAATTACTAAAGTAAACAAACATAAGCGCTTTGACTAGAAACGTATACGGAAACCGGCGCCGTCCATCTTGTCTTGTCTAAATTAAGAACACAAAATGTCGCGACGTTTACAAACGGATGAACTCACGAACACTCTCCCTAATTAGAATGCATGCACCCCCACTGCACTGTGTATTTATTTTAGATTTTCTTACAATCATCCCTTTATAAGTACATGCGATGCTTTGGTTGTGTCAAATGTGTGGAATAAGGAGCGGAGAGATAAATAAATATCTTTCTCCGCTAAATGCAGCTTATATTTTTTCAAATGTACTGTTTTTTAACCCGTCTTATTACTAGATATACGTATATTCAAGCCGTCATGGCGCAGTGGTTTGTAGGTTCGATCCCTACTCAGGCGAATGATTGTATTCAATTTATTTATATTTCCACCATAAGTAAACGTGAAGTGGGAACCTCGAAAATTGAGTGGAAATTGCAACACGGAATGTCTTTATACTAGGTTCCCTCCGCCTGATCTGCTATACGGGAAAAAGCGGGAAGACACATAAGAATATATTTATATACTTATATTTAAAATATGAATAATTTCTACAGGAAATATTATTATATTATGCAACACCAGTTAAACATAAAGACAAATAAAAATATTTACCCACGTGCAATATCTTAACTTTCGCGTTTTAAATATAATAGTAAAATACTTTTCTGAAAGCAACGAACGGAGAAAGCGAGTAGGTAGATATTCTTATAATAATAAAAAACGTCATTACATCCGTCTAGACACGTTTCCGTTATAAATCTCGGTTTAGTCACGATTTTGTTGTCTTTACTTATCTACTGATGTTTAATATAATAAATACCAATTTGCCTATTACTCATTTTTAATTCAGTGAAAGGAAACTATTGAAAAATTGAATCACGCCATGTTTTTCTATGAAACAATACTAATGGAACTGAACGTTTAATATAGTCTATACAGTGACTCAGATTTCATCTGCTTCATCCAAGCTGTAGACTCTTGGTTCACCCCCCACTTACTATATTTTGACATTTTATAGTTAATCTTTGTAATGAAAAGAAATAATTTAGCATTCTATGGATTAGCCCAGGCGGAGCCTATGTTTTTGTAGGGTGAACAGTTCAGAGCACTGCCTGAAACTTCGCCCAAATGTAGGCTTAAACAACTCTTTATATTTTATAATTGTCAAATTGTTTTCAAATATATTAAAAAAAATCATAAGCATTAGCTATAAGCAAGTATTCGTTATAATATTACTGCACTTTTGTATGAAAATATTACGATTATAATTTATTGCTATCTACTAGCCTACTATCGTTTATTTTAAATGCAAGATCTAAGTTATGGGTATAGTAATTAGTAAACGGTTAATCAATATAAATATAGAAAATAATTGTATAAATTAAACTTCCATATAAAAATTTTAGTAGCGGAGACCGGAGTTGGTTGACGATAGGGATAGGTTGACAAACTATAAAAAATTCGTCCCACGCAAGCTTTGAGCCCTGCAACTATACACGAGAGTCTGTCCCCTCAGTCCGCTCAGTCACCAGGAACGCGACTTCGCGCACGCACTACATTTGGGAGTAATATTATTTGTAATAATGCCTATTTCTTCATGGTTATTGATTGTCAAAGAATTTATAATGAATGTGTGACTTATGTTCTTTCTTTTATGTATTATTCTATTTGATTTCGTCGCAGATTTAAGGTTATAGCATGTGGTTTAAAATTTAAAAAGTGTTTCGGGGCTAGCAGACTAATGTATGACAGAGCTGGTTGACTACCTGGTGAACTTATGCATAATAACGACCTAGTCAGACGTTGAACCTGGAACTGGAACCTGGAATGGAATATCTACAGAAACTCGAAAGGATGGAAAGGGTAAAGGGACAAACTCGTCGTGAAGTTAATAAGAAGAAAAGTAACGAATATGAACCTGATGGGAATGAAAGATTTTACTTGGAGTATGTTACAAATTTGTTCAGTGTACTTCAAGCAAATTGTTTCATGCTCATATAGCTCCAGTATTGAAAGAGAAGAATGAAGAAAAATGGATACACTGCGCGCAAGTTATCACGCGCACCTCCCATCATAAATATAATTACATTAGTTAGATACTTTGTTTATTTGTTACCAAATGATTAAAATTTATAAGAAAATGTTTCATTTTGTTTTAAATATTTCATAAGAAAGTACTTTGTTTATTTTTAGTAAATCAAATTACCTAATGTTTAAGCCTCTAATTATTATAGTAATTTGACTTGAATTTTATTATGTTTAATTGAAGTGGCGGAAGATCGCCTATTAGTTTCAATAACTTATACATTTTTGTTTTTTATCTCATTTCTTTGTAGATTTTGCCCTTACAACTTTGTAGGTCAACTTACCCCAGTTGAATAGTCAACCAACCCCAAGCATGGGGTAAGTTGACCAGTTTTTCCAATTTTACAAGAAGTGGCCTGTACTCTATATCATAATGAATAACGTGTTTTTTGCCACATCTTTCCATAGCTTAATAGCAAATCTATTAACTAAATCTATTTTTAAGCTAATATACTCGACAGAAACAAAAATAGAAGCCTTTAAACTGAAAATTGGTCAACCAACCCCGGTCTCCCCTACTTGTAGCAGGATTTCGACAGAAGGAGGAACCTTCTGTGGAACGAAAAATGGGTCTAATGATAGTCTATATAATATTAAAATAATTTATCACTAATAGAATTATTTTACCTATTTATGACTAATTATAAATATTTAATATTTTTCTATACGTATGTAGTTAATGAAATTATTACGATATAATTGATTCTGCGAATACAAGTTTTTCTAGGTGATACCTACTATAGCTCAAGTTACATGCCATGTATTGACCACTAGGTCACCGCCGTAAAAGCCTAGGTTATCCTACCACTTTATAAATATTAAACAACCCTCTGTTTCTAATTTAGCATGTCTGCATAATTTCATGAATAATAAAACGAGACGCCATGGATGCCTAGCTAGAAATTTTCTTACTGTGTATGTTTGTACCCATTTAAGGTGATATTCATGTGCTTATATTTAAAATATTTTGGTTTTATTACTAATCTAGTGTCAACTACAGTCTTCTCTTAAACGAAAATATTTTATATATAAACTTTCAATTTACAAGGATTTTTTTCTACTACAACTACAACTAACCTATGCAGATATATCTAACATTCTTATATACTTAAATATTTTTGAAATAATAAAACATTATATTTTATTATGAATATGAATACATCTGTTATTTATTGAACACTGTCCATACTAAGATCATAGTCATTTGGTTTTTTTTGTTCAGTCGATCATGTTTCAGACTTAATCTGTAGACGACCTCATAAGATGTGACATAGAAATTGTAGGATATTTAGACAATTAACCTACATCTTTTGCTTAATTTATTCTTTACAATCTAGTGTTGAAACACTGCGTTCTACTCTGTATATTTATAGTATTTGTCAGTTATACGGAGATACTATAATAAATTTCCACTTCCCAGGTGACTTAACCTAAAATATTTGCCAGTTAAATTTTGATGCACTTAGATAAATATAATAAAATATTGAACACGTTAGCTAATAAGGCAAATATTTGCATCTATCCATTATTTTTAATATATTTCATGGTAATTATAATTGACCTATATAAATACTTCCCTATTTATTTTAATACATAATTTTCATACGGAATAAAATAAACCATACGGAAAATGCAATAATGTAAATAATCAACATATTAAAAATAACCTTTGATTGTTAAAAAATGTATATTATTTTTATTCAACAATTTTCAATATGCACGTTTTATTACTGCATTGCTGGAGGATACTAACCGAACCAAACTTAACGTATTTTATATATCAAAATACCTTTAACTGTACCCGCGTGTGAAAATGAATTATAATTTTAATTTCCTCACTCTGGTAACAAGACACACTGCGACGTTGAGTTCCGCCATTCAACACTCCTTCCATGTTCAAAAATTAAGCGGAGCATGGGGAACAAATATCTCAACAGTTATATGCAGGATTGTGCGCGAAGCTGTAACATAAGATTTCTCTTAAGTGGAAATCAAACCCGTAGCTATCGCGTATTACATTAAGATACTTGCCAAGTAAGTTACAATGGCGCTTAGTACAGTCTGGGTCACCAGTCGACCTTGTATCTGTAGAAGTAGGCATCGTTCTTCATGACCAAGTTTTAAAGCAAAAAATAAACAATGTGTGCTTTGATTCTACTGAATAGATTTTTTGCTTGTAGTAATTTATATGATAATAATGAAACAAATTGAAAAGAATCTTGTCTTTCATTTAAACAGATCTATATTTCTCTTCCGTTTAAAGTAGCATT
Organism: Heliconius cydno galanthus; assembly: GCA_036379175.1. Classification (NCBI taxonomy): domain Eukaryota; kingdom Metazoa; phylum Arthropoda; class Insecta; order Lepidoptera; family Nymphalidae; genus Heliconius; species Heliconius cydno. Next base: position 150,481 of record JAKRZM010001297.1, on the reverse strand, counting down.
CATAATACTTATTAGCGAAAAAAATATAAAGTCCAATTTTAAGAATATAGATTTAATTTGTTAAAAAAAAAAAGATTCTTTTACCCAATGTGTCTCGGCCTGTACAATCTCCATGCTGTATCCCACATACAACTACCCTCTACCTACTCTCCTTTTCGAGATATTGTATGTATAATGGTGAAACTCAATTCCCGCACTAATTATTTTACAAGAATTTTCTAAATTAAATAGATCACCTGTCAGTTGTACAAGAAACTACCGTAAGTATAAAATTTAGTTCTTCATCCTCGAACAATATATAACTTCATCTAATATAACGAGCAAACTTATTTTTCTAGAGGACGATCATGTCTATAAATGTACTAAGCGTTGATGGAGAGATTCAACCCACTGTGTAATAATATAACCATTACTTTATCGTTATTCTGCTCATGATGCCAATATATAATGCATAAAATAAAGTGCACTAGTGCAGTAATACAGTGATTTCCTCTAATTTTCTGTAATATACAATTTTACGGTTATTTTGTGTTGGCCCTGAGATAACTTCTATATTTATTTAATAATTATGTATTTATAGCAAAATGGTTTTATTCAATATATTTTTAGTTTTTTTAAATACATTCAATATAAAAAGATTATTTTTTTTTAAGTTAATTCCCTATATCATATTACCTTTGCCACAAAACCAGCAACGTTACAAAGAAGTAATTAACATTGGCAGATTTAATCATAGTTTTTGTATCTGTGCAAATAGCATGGCAATGGCGTCGGGTCACTGGCCGTTGCGTTTTTGTCCGTCTGTCTGTAAATTATTTTCCTGTTGTGGTTAAACTATTATTATACTGTAAATCTGAGAACTGCACCACAAAATGTCGTGTGCAACTATATTACTTCATATAAAACATACTCGTATATAGGATTTAGCTTAGTTTAAGCTTTTATTACGACTTTTCTAATAAATAAAAATATTGGCGGAAATTACACATTTATATAATCTGAATTATCTTTAATTACTTCCTTAAAAAGCAAATTAATTAAACCTTGTAAGTATGAATTAAGTTATATTAAGTAAAGCTTAAGTTAAACGCGGATACTGATCTAGGTAAGTCTAATTTATTTTATACACAAAATTTTAAATGTCGATAAATAACATTTCTAAATATTTAAAAATTTAAAAGTAAACTATATTAATTATATAAAAAGTCCAAACAGTGATTTATTTATCAAAAGTAAGCATCTACATCCGTTAAAGTTATTTCCTTGAGTAAGTGGCTTAGAATGTTTACACGATGCCGTTCCGTTTATATCACATACCCGTATAATGTTTTTGTTTCTTTTAACATCCAAACTTGAAGCGAGTCCCGAGAGTAACATAGCACACGTGTTAACCACTTGTTAGAAGAAACTTGATAGTATGAAAAAAAATAAAGTATCTATTTATTTTTAAATTATAGACATTATTTGTTAGAGAAGTTTAATTTACATTTTATATCTGTATTAATTTATTTTATTATTTACTGCTACAATTGTTACATCAATTCATATAAAAAAAATGAAAAAATAAACTGAAAATTAAATTTGAACAGGGTGAAAAATTAAAACTAACTTATACTTTAAACTAAAATAGCAAAATTAAAGACTCCTAATAAAGAAAGCAAGCTTAACTAATAAAATTCTTGGCATAATCAGGTTCAATTTTGAGTGGGCAGTGAAAAACCAGAGATAAGTCTCTTTCTACAGTCCACCTATTCAATGGTATTAATCAATAGTTTTCTAAACAAACTATCTTCACAAGAACTTTAAATTTCCTATTAAACTAGATCTAGTTTGTACTTTGTATTAACTGGAACAATTTACACATGTTTAGCGAGCTCCCTTATTAGTTAACATACTGAGTACGATAATTACGTTTTTTTTAAGTGGTGCCATTATCGTGTATATATGTTGTACCTATTTGTGTTAACACTTGTTTTCTATTTGCTTTTTTCACTCAATAAAAAGAAAATCTAAGAAATTGTTACAAAAAATTACATTTATTAGAAAGAGTAAGCTTATGTAGAAGGATTTATCGATTGAGTACTTTTAATATAAGTAGGTATAATATTTTTGAGGTTTAGACTCCATCGTGGGCGAGTGGAACTGCGTCTGAGACCTGAGGGTAAAAGTGATGTCTATGGGATCGATCCCCATTCGGGGGAATTAATTATTGTATTTAAATTATTTATGAAGTAATCTATTTCTGGCGTTTTCAGTTGATGAATCTCTCTGCTCTTCACTTTCAACCTATTTGAGNTCACGTTTCTACGCACAGCGGTTACGGCTGTGCGTGCGTCTTACCTCAGTCAGTGAGGACAAGTCCTTTTATATATATAGATTACTTCCTTAAAAAGCAAATTAATTAAACCTAGTAAGTCTTAATTAAATTATATTAAGTAAAGCTTAAGCTAAACGCGGATACCGCTCTACCTAAGTCTAATTTATTTTATACACAAAATTTTAAATGTTGATAAATAACATTTCTAAATATTTAAAAGTATATGAAATAATATTTAAAAATAAACTAATTAATATAAAAAGTCCAAATAGTGATTTATTTATCAAAAGTAAGCATCTACATCCGTTAGTTATTTCCTTGAGTAAGTGGCTTAGAATGTTTACACGATGCCGTTCCGTTTATATCACATAGCCGTATAATGTTTTTGTTTCTTTTAACATCCAAACTTGAAGCGAGTCCCGAGAGTAACATGGCACACGTGTTAACCACTTGTTAGAAGAAACTTGATAGTGTGAAAAAAATTAAGTATCTATTTATTTTTAAATTATAGACATTATTTGTTAGAAAAGTTTAATTTACATTTTATATCTGTATTAATTTATTTTATTATTTACTTGGAGATGCTATAATTGTTACATCAATTCATATACTGAAAATTAAATTGGAACAGGGTGAAAAATTAAAACTAACTTATACTTTAAACTAAAATAGCAAAATTAAAGACTCCTAATAAAGAAAGCAAGCTTTAGTTATAAAATTCTTGGCATAATCAAGTTCAATTCTGAGTGGGGAGTGAAAAACTACAGTCCACTTATTCAATGGTATTAATCAATAGAAAAACAAACTATCTTCACAAGAACTTTAAATTTCCTATTAAACTAGATCTAGTTTGTACTTTGTATTAATTAACTGGAACAATTTACACATGTTTAGCGAGCTCCCTTATTAGTTAACATACTGAGTACGATAATTACGTTTTTTTTAAGTGGTGCCATTATCGTGTACTTGTTTTAACACTTGTTTTCTATTTGCTTTTTTCACTCATTAAAAAGAAAATCTAAGAAATTGTTACAAAAAATTACATTTATTAGAGAGTAAGCTTATGTAGAACGATTTATCGATTAAGTACTTTTAATATAGATAGGTATAATATTTTTGAGGTTTAGACTCCGTCGTGGGTGAGTGGAATTGCGTCTTGATACCTGGGTGTAAAAGTGATGTCTATGGGATCGATCCCCATTCGGGGGAATTATTGTATTTAAATTATTTAAGAAGTAATCTATTTCTGGCGTTTTCAGTTGATGAATCTCTCTGCTCTTCACTTTCAACCTATTTGAGTGGCATTGCCCAAATTCAGCGCCTTGTTTAACAGGACAATAATGTTGACGTTAATTAAGATTTTAAAAAAAAAATTAACTTTATAGTGATTTATACATGGATTGTTATTCATCAATCGACATCGACACCATCTGTTGGATTTTAATTACCTTAACCATAACACAATTACTTTGTAGTTAACACTTAACAGATAGCAGTTAAAAACTTGATGAAAGTTACCGTTATATTTAGAAATTAAATTAATCATAGTTGGGTTACGTCCCCTTTGTATATTATCCGATTATATACAAAATATTATCCGTATATTCCGATAATATACAAAATACAATATAAATAAATTGAAAATATTATTTTGCTTATTATTAATTATCTAGGTATTCAATTTATATTAAAATATTCATCAATAATTTTCATCTGTAACACAGAACAAAAAGTAACTCCTCCCCAAGCTACCGATCAAAAAAACAAAGACCCTCTTCAGTACAGAAATACACGATTTAAATCCAGATATGGCAACACTCCGGGAGACTGTCCGAAAATAATGCAGTATACACTGATGTCAACGTCCAAGCAGCAATGCAATAAGAAAAAAGTTGGTGTTCTATTTTCAAATTGCAGCCGTCATGGCCGCCGAGCAAAAAAGGAAGTGTTTTGTGCATTTAGTTTTGTCGTGATTGAAATTATATATTTTAGGCTACGTATAAACTTTTTATATCCATTTCTTTATCTTATTTGTCACTAGTTTTATTAAATGGATATATCGTGTGAATTAAAAAAAAGTATATTTTTGAACCTGACATCCAATACGACCATTTTTTAAGTCAATAAAGAGTAACTCATTAAAAACAAATTTAAATTTGTCAAATTAAAAAAAAAGTTTATACACATATACCTTTTTTTTATATAATATTTATTTTTTATATGACACCCCAACAATACAATGTAACCTCATAAAGTGTCTTAATGGGTACGGAGTTTCAAAATACTAGGCTCCGAGGTTCCCTCTCTCTACTCTACTAAATGCGGGATAAAACGTGAAGATAAAAAATCCTAACATAATATTACAATTTATATAGATGTACTTATTTCACATACATTATTAAATCTTATATATAATTTTAAACTTCTTAATATTTTTCCGCTTTTGAGTTTTTTTCATCGATATCCGTTTAAATGACACTTAATTAATATATCCTGCCAAGTTTCCTGTTCACAGATACGTTAATTTTTTTATACATTCACACAATTTCTATATAATTGCATTATACGCAAAGATAATAGTGATATAGTTATTTTATTCTTCATCTATTACTAGTTTAAGACGTCGGTATTTAACGCCGCACTATGAGCCAGAAAATAAACATATACAATGATTTTGTAAAGTGGTCACTCTATAAGTGGCTGTAGTTAAATTAATTATGAATTACATACTTTCATCCGATGCGTGGAAATTTGGTAATTTAAAAAAAACCCTCAATATCTACTTATATGTATATCTTGTTATATTTTGTAAGATTTACACAGAGAAACACGGTGTTAGAACACGGCGCGATCGTAGGAGTGCTTTCGCTTAAAACAATCTAGATGTCGTTTTTAAGTAGGTAGAACAGCCGGGGATTGATATACCTAGAGGGATAATTTTGTACCACTTTCTCTATAGTTTCTTCAACTTGTAAAATAATACTAGTTTAGTAAGTACGTCATTTTAATAATTTATTGTTTTCAAATCAACTCCAAATCTTACATTTATGTGTATACTTCATACAAATTATATTTATAGATTTATAATATACTTTAAAAAATGTGAACATCGATTTAACCTATTAGGCTATTACTAACTTATCATTGTCAATTTTCCTAAATGTGACAAAAACGTAACGTTAAAAAAGCAAGTTAAAGCAATTTGTCTGTACCTGTACCTANTTTAAACTTCTTAATATTTTTCCGCTTTTGAGTTTTTTTCATCGATATCCGTTTAAATGACACTTAATTAATATATCCTGCCAAGTTTCCCGTTCACAGATACGTTAGTTTTTTTATACCTTCACACAATTTCTATATTATTGCATTAGACGCATAGTAATATAGTTATTTTATTCTTCACCTATTACTAGGTTAAGACGTCGAGGGGCGGTATTTAACGCCGCACTATGAGCCAGAAAATAAACATATACAATGATTTTGTAAAGTGGTCACTCTATTAGTGGCTGTAGTTAAATTAATTTTGAATTACATACTTTCATCCGATGCGTGAAAAATTGGTAATTTAAAAAAACCCTCAGTATCTACTTATATGTATATCTACTTTGTTATATTTTGTAAGATTTACACGGAGAAGCACGGTGTTAGAACACGGTGCGATCGTAGGAGTACTTTCGCTTAAAACAATCTAGATGTCGTTTTTAAGTAGGTAGAATAGCAGGGGATTGATATACCTCGAGGGATCATTTTGTACCACTTTCTCTATAGTTTCTTCAACTTGTAAAATAATACTAGTTTAGTAAGTATATCATTTTAATAATTTATTGTTTGTGTTAATAAACGTCATAAAGCAGTTAAAAGATATAGTATATAACCGCGGTTGAGTTTTCAAATCAACTCCAAGATCTTAAATTTATAGGTATACCTAATACAAGTTATATTTATAGATTTATAATATACTTTAAAAAATGTGAATATCGATTTAACCTATTAGGCTATTACTAACTTATCATTGTCAATTCCTAAATGTGACAAAAACGTAACGTTAAAAAAGCAAGTTAAAGCAATTTGTCTGTACCTGTACCTAAGAATTCCTTACAAACTTATGTTACTGACTCATAACATAGAAAAACACTGTTTTCCACGAAAAGTTGTATCAAATTGGTATTACGTAAATTGTTCATTTATAACTATAATATGGTATACATGTATATTAGAAGGTAATCCCGCGGCGCCCGAATGTCGTAAAGAGACTGTCTGCTGTGGAGATCGATAACGTGAGGTGTCTAACTTTCTGTATAAAAACAAGCGGCTTTTTTCTATTTTGTTTATTTGTTTTTTTATAAAAGCGCAGGTGGTAAATCATTAAACTTTTTTTGCAGTGTTAAGTTCCAACAGTCAATACGGAATGTGTGAGGCACCTTAAAAAAAAAACTGTAACTCTTTATGTTTGACACTGACCTTTCGACCTGGAAACAGATGTAGATATGATACTGGAAAAGCTTTCATTAAAATATTACATTACACTATGCATTTTCAACCCCATAAAGTGAATTAAAAATGGATTCCAGGTAAAGTCTAGATTACTGACGGCTGACGTTTTGTCTAGAAATTAGTCTAGTCCGTTCGGCGCCGACACAACGTCAAACTAATAGCGATGATATTTACATTTAAATACACAAATTGTAAGGTTTAATTTCCTATGAATCATGGCTGTTAGGGAAGCCCGTACATTGAAAATTTATATTGACCCATGGCCTAATATAAATATTCTGTAGCATTTTCAACCTTATTGCATAAACACAAGGTCTAAAATTACGCTAAAAACCAATTTCTAATAGGTTTTATTGACCACTTATCATTAGGAACTCTGTACATTATTTAGAATTTACCTGTTAAACGCGGGAAATGCCATTATATGCATAGATAGGTAAAAATTTAGTGTTGACACTCCGTTCTCCATTTTCTTCGTACTTTAGGGATACTTTTAGGTTCCAGCGACATATATCTCCGTTTTTTATCAAACAAGACCATTTGAACGATAATATTATTGGATTCCCACTCGAGTCAATAAATTAATTTAAATTCTCGTTGAATTTCGCTACTAAACACGTATCGAAGACTGGGTAGAAAGTGCGGAAAGGAGTATCCTAGTCCAATAACGTCCGAAGTCCTAATACGTCATACGTATGCTCACCATGCCGTATGCGGGATACAGCGTGAAACTAAAACAAATAGCGTGAATAGAACCCACAACCGTCGTGACAAAAGATGTCCATGAACTATAATAAAATTAAAAGCAACAATCGCAGGAAATCGTTGGCTTAGGGCTTTCCAGGTTTCAAAAGGGAGGGGACGGATAATTTTTCATTGTTTTGTCACCCTTTTTGTAAACCCTTTGTGTAAATGGCTTCGTACATTGACCAGATGGCTCATCGAGAGCTAGGGCTTCGATTAGGGCTAATTAGGTACCTAATTAAGTACTAACTAGTGTTATATTAGAATATTCTCGAATGGGCATTCCATTGGACATCAGAGAACATCATCATTTAAATTTTCAAACTTACTGGTCAAGTTTGACTGTTTTTAATTAGCTTTATTTCTTTTTATGGAAGATAATATTGAATTTGACAACAAAAATCCTAAAAATTCTTTAGTTCTAAATAGGAGAAATGTAAATTCTACTAGATAGTAGAAAATAGTAGAAATGTAAATTTGACTAGATAGTAGAAAATAGTAGAAAAAACCTTATACAAGCGTGATAAAGGTGCAAATGACACGTACATAAATAACTTTACAATTGAAGCTAACCCAAACATTTTAAATGAGCCAGCGAGATTCGAACCGACAACCGTCTGACACTAATGCCTTTACAATAGGCCTAAATTGAATTTGATTGGATCATCAATGAAGGTAATCTGTGAATGATTCTTCAATCAATTGCGATTTTATAGGGTTAAAATATTTCATTATACAATACATATACAATCTATAATTAAATATTTTAATATAATCGAAGAAATATTTCTTAATTTTTTTTAAGAATATTCCTTTATCTAATGAGGCCACCGTAACCACCGTAACCACAGTGCCAAAGTGGGTTTCGCCTATAAACGCTATGATTATGGGTTCGATTCCCACTCAAAGGAATTATTTATTTTCATTTTCTTCTCTCGGGGCGGCGTTGACTTCCGCAATTCAACACGCAATATCTCCGCATCGAATGGGCGGTGCACGGCCATATAGTTACGACTAAAATATAATTACTCTTTATACAATATCTACTATTTCGTTGTACCTGGTTAACTATTAAATTGAATGGGTCGTCGAATTTCTAACTAAATTAGAGAAAGGCCTATAGAAAGATTATTATTTTTGCTTCACAGAGAGGCAGAGCTAGGTTCACTCTTAAGATTAATTGTTAAGACACTCCGATCCCATTAATACAGAGGCATTGCGTGTTGAGTGCCGTAACTCAACGCCGCGCTTTGCCGCGGTACCAGAGCGAAGAAATTAAAATATTAAATACTTCATTTTCTCGAGTGAAAATCGAACCCACAACCTGTCGCGTTTACATTTACAAGCTTGTGCCTCGGCGCCAAGACAAGCCTCAGCAGATTTATCCAACGCATAAATTACTCACACAGCGTAAAAATAACTATTTATTGGCGTCATATAAAGCGGAAAAACAAATAACTATCTTATAGATAAAATCACAAAACCCAGATCCATTTTATATGTGCAATGTGTATGTTTGTCCGTGCACCGTTATTGTATAAACAGGAAGTGTACCAAAATGGCGAAACGGGGTTACAGATACTAATTATGGGGTCCGTTCACTGAAATCTATAATTATTTATATATAACGAAGTATATAATTAAAACTATGCAATATGGCTCCAGAATTAGTCGACATCCAGAGTTCAACGAAAGTGTTTTAACGGGAATGGAGTCTCTTAACACTAAGCAGAGGGAACCGGGAAAGGGTTCCCTGCCTATTTATTTAAACATTTCCTAAAATATATTATAAATATAATTATGTAGGTAGATTTCGGTCTTTTGTTTGAACTTTGAACTTGTCAAGCTGTAGTGGATTATAAACGTATACAAAGGTTAAAACTTATCTAGTCCAGATATAATATTGAGATGCGGAAAATAGATACAATTAGGAAAATGTATTGCGGTAAAATCCTAAAAAAATAAATAAAATTAACAATTTATTTCTATTATTAAATCTAATAAGGAAATATGTCACAGAAAATTAAAATAAAATAATAGATGACATAGTGGCACAGTTCAGGAGTGAAGTAAACGAAATGTAAAGGAAAATAAATAAAGAAAATAAACTATTCATACCCACTAAAAGTAAATTATTAAGTATATATTAAATACAAACATTTATATATATGTAAGAAAAAAATATATATGTAACGTATCGGATACAAATCCGTCTCTAGATAAGAATAATTTCTTTTTTTTATTAACTTGCTTCTATCAGCTAATGGCTTTAAATACATCTATACCTAATAATAAAAATCTACCATTACTGAGAGACCAATAGATAACGTACAGACAAAACGATTGTAGATTTCTTTCGTTGCGTGAATTAGTATATCTATAAAATAGAAAACTTTTACTTACAAAAATATATATGTTAAAGAATAGTTTGGTGACCTACGGACGGACGTCACGCGATGTTAGAAACCTGTAATTAAGGTACGGTAGGTACAGATAGTATCGTTACGTGCGATACAAACATTTGTTTCACATCAATAAAAATCGATCTAAATTATAACTTTTGTACTAGTTTTTCTACTTTATTCTTTAGTTTAATTGCATTTAAAATACACTTGAGTCTGTTTTAATATTAAAAAGCCATTATGGGTGAGGAATACTTGTTAAAATATTTTCCTTTCTTTATATTATTGAGTGAAAATTGACAACATCGAGTAATTTACGACTAACTGGCGACTAACGCGCGGCTTCGCCTGCTTAAACTAATAGTGTGTTATTCTGATGTGTAAGCTATCCATACCTATATTATAAATTCGAAAGTAACTCTGTCTGTCTGTCTAGTAACAACCGTTGCTAAGCAACGATTTGCAAAGTTTGTTGTTAGACGTCGTCACCCAAAATGAGCTTGCTCAACACATCTCTATTGAAAACTGAAAATAACTTCATAAATATATTTAATAAATATTCGTATAGTTCAAGCGGGCGTAGCCGCGTTC
>JAKRZM010001297.1:3569-138277 GCA_036379175.1 Heliconius cydno galanthus | reverse complement strand
GTGCTAGGAATCTCAAATTTTGCATAGGAGTTACTTATAGGACGTAGGTGCTCGCTAAGACGGGAATTTGCAATATTCGACTTCTAAGGGGTTGTTTTTGGGGTCGAAAGTTTGTATGAAACTTCGTTACTACAAATGCTAGAAGTCTCAAATTTTGCATAGACGTCACTAGGACATAGTCATGGAGACAGAAATTAATAACAATTAATAACAATCACGCGGGTGAAACTGCGAGCGGGGCGCTAGTCAATATATAAATAAAGAAATATATTATGGACATTATTTTTCTCGTTCTGACAACAAGACAAACCACGGGGATAAGTCCCATCACCCAACACGCCATGTCTCGAAAACTATGGGCAACGAAGAGCCTTAAGTCCTAACACTAGGTACACTCTGCTATATATACCCTGCTATATACGGAACACATGGGACTAAAAAAATCACTACTAATTTCAAAACGAAAATATTACAAACGAATTCGAATCCAGAACCACTGCCATTTACACTCGTAACTGCTATTCATCTGACGAATTATTTTATGACGTACTCATAGGATTTATATATAATCACATTCACATTAAATAATAATTAATTAATATAAACATTACCAATAAAATAAAGACAGTTGAGGAAAAAACTAAAATAGTTATTTGTTTTGCGTCAGTGGGCAGTGCGCGTCGCGACACCAACGTTGATGTACGTAGATTGTGCTTGTGTTTTAAACTGAAGAATGAGAAAGATTATTGGATCTAAAATCTAGATATTATCTACACTTAAAGCACAAAATCTAGATCTAGGTATGTATTTAGTGTAAATAATCTGTATAATTTTAGTGAGAAATCACTTAACATTTGTGTAAACATTGTTGTGAAGTGATACACACCCATCGAATGGTGATAATGCGTGCATAAATAGTATATGTAACGTAATGTTTAACATACTTCTCGATGTCTTTTTGAAGCGTTTTTCTAAACAATTTGTTTATTTTTTGTTTTGTTTGTTTATTTTAACTCTCCTTTTAGAATTCGTTTAGTAAATGAGCGGAACCCAACGTCACAGTAGAAGATGAGTTGGGAATTGAAGACGAAGCCATCGTTTCTGGCCATCAGGCTTTCCAATTTTCATCTATTCACTCATGTGTTACTTTTATATAACTTCTAAGTAACTGTGAAGCCGTAGCGTCTCATAACATGTCAAGGTCGAGAACGGGATAAGGGGACGGAGATATGTAGAACATATATCTTTCATTTGTCGTCACCTACCAGTACCGACGAACTAAAGATATATGTTCCATGTAGATCATTTTATTTAAAGTATGTACTTACTGTGAAATATCCAAATTCCAAAAATATATGTGAAATATAATATCTACAGACATTATGACGTCATTGTTGTTAGTTGGTCATGCCTGAATGTACGATGGTTGTGGGTTGAAACCTCAATCTAACTTCTGAGTAAAAATTATAACATAATAAATAATAACTATATGTACTTACAAATGTGTTTCATCGGTCTGGTGACAACGGGAATCCCTCTGGGAGATAAAATATACCTAAATGCAATGTGCGTGTTTTCCTATCTGATATATGAAAATAAATTACTTTTAGCATCTCTGCGCAGGAGCGAGCAGTGGCGATCTGTAAACAAGATGGTCGTGAGTTCAATTCCGCTTGGAGGAATGCATTATTTACATTTTCTCGCTCTGATTACAAGAAAAATTGATTTTCGCACAAATGTCTGTTTTTCGAAAATTGGAAAGGGAGTGCGTTAAATATTAGGTTCCCTCTGCCTATACCTTGCTAAAAAAATTGTATCAAAAAAGAAACCGGCGGAACTAGTGGAACCGACCCTAGACTATATAAACTAAAATATTTTAGCTCATATAAATAATATAGATAAGTACAATCATTCCTGAGTGGACATCGAACCTGGTCCTCTCGTGAGACTCTAACCCACCGCGCACTAAAGCGACTTGTATACAATAATTACAAAGAAACGCAATCTTGTTGTAAGTCATCCATTACCCACTTTTATATAGCACGTTAGTCACCCGTCATAAACGACTCGCTAACTACTCATATCTGATTGTTCTGAATGTAGGGCGAATGTCCTTTACGAACGCGAGGTTGATACTTTGGTGCTATAGAAAAAAAATGGATTTAGGTATTGTAGTTTTATATTGTTATTTATATACTGTAAACTGTATCCCGGTAGGCAGAGGGAGCCTGTGGATCTAGTGTTAAGGCACTCTGTTCCCATTAAGACACTTCCGTTCCTCACTTTTCGCCGACGTAGGGGGCATCGAATTCACAACTACTGGTTCTTCTTAGGTCTGAGGCATTAACTTTAGTGAACTGGTATAAGCATGTAACTTCTTATTTTGAATAAACGTTGACTTTGAAATTATAACATATATATGAATCCTTCTTTGTTAAAAAAATATATTCTTACAGAGTACTCTACTGTTGTACTTATACGAGAAGATACTAAGATACTCTTATGAATTTCTAAGTATATTTTATAAGCTTCACGCTCCCGCTTCACGATCCCGCATAGAGCGGGATAGGCAAAGGGATTCTATTGTTAAGATATTATATTTCTCATTTTTCGCACATATTTCGAGACACTGCGTGCTCAGTAGCGGAACTCGGTGCAACACTTTGTCTTGATACCGATCCAGTCTCAAAAATAATTAATTTATTAAAAAAATATTACCCACTATATGTTTTTAAGGGACACCTATAAAGTTCGGGTTCCAATATAATTACATTCATGTACATATATCTACATATAAGAAAGTAATATATTTTTAAACATATCTTATTTATTATTGTTTTTGTCAACAGTTCTGGGAAATAATATCTGAGGAGCACGGCATCGACCCCACCGGCGTGTACCGCGGCACCAGCGACTTGCAGCTAGAACGTATCTCCGTATACTACAATGAGGCCTCTGGTGAGTTTGTTAGGCTGAGCTTAAAAATGTGCAGGAACCTAATGTCGTTCTTCAGTTGCCACACAATTTTAAGACATTACCTGTTCAGCGCGAAACCGTATATCGTATAATTTCTTACATATTATAATCATCCCTACGAATGGGAATCGAACCCACAATCATTGAGTTTACAGTTACGCGGCGCCACTGTGATGGTAAGATAACTACCAGTAACTTTCGACTGCACTCATCCCAACTACATCATAATTTTCTTAAAATATGCTGATAAGGCACATAGCAGGATAGGCAACATAGTGTTAAGACATTCATTTAAAAAGTACCAAACCTATAACAAATTTTAAATATAAACGTTTCTTAGTTAACTTTTTACAACAAATCTATATCTATATATATAAAATCGAAAGGTCACTCACTCATCACGAAATCTCAGAAACTACATGANATAAGTTAATAACGTAGTTCACGCAGGCAAAGCCGCGGGCAGGCCGCTAGTAATATAATAAAACTCTAAAAATATATAACTCTAATATAGAAACTGAAGAAAGCCCAAGTAATTAGTAAGCAGACCAAATAATACGTTTATATTGGGTCTCACGGGCATTCGAGTATAGCTTTGCTTAGGTGCATGTAAATTGTAACTGTAGTCTGGTCGACCGGTGCAGGCGCAGCGCGACGGACCGTAGCGGTGGATTATCACTAGAACCAACTTTATAAAGAAATTTGTTTTAAAATGTTACTGTGGACTATAGTTATTTATTATGAGAAATATTTAAGAAATATTGTTATTATAATTGGAATGTTTATATTGAAAATTATTTTCGTTTAACCCATTCTAGTTACGAGAGTACGCACCATTAATGTTAGTTAGTTAACGGCACGTACAATTTATAAAAGTTAATTAGATTAAGTTTGCGGCATATGCATCTAAGTTACTAAATAATTACTACTCTCCGTAGATTAATTTTAGTTTCTGTTTGCCTAACTCATATCAATCGCATAGAAGACACGAACCAAGTCCTTAGATCTTAGGTGTATAGTTACACAACTAAGATCTATAATAACTTTTCCTATATGTCTACGTCTAATGCGGAATTATATAACACAAACCACAATAGCCAATATAATTACATCAGACAAGAATAGAAGCTGCGACCACCCATGAACTAGGAAGTGTCTACATAACCGGCGGTAGTCATAAATAACCCTGTCACTAGCTATCCACCTAAATAATACTTGTCTTAAATGATCTCTCAAATAGACATCTAGTAAGGAAGCACTTATAGATTCATTAATGTCATCGTGAGGGCATTGTGGCGCAGTGGAACAGCGACTGTAAATAGTTATGGGTTCTAAGCCCACGCACGCAAAACGGCTTAATTTTTATTTTGCAGCTTTGGTAGTCAAAGCACGGCGTTAAGTTTTATGACTTACGGTAATGTCTCGAAAATAGGCAAAAAGTTTAATATGACATTAGATTCCTTTAAGAAAATTTCTCAATGCTCTCTCTTCTTTTAAAGACATTTAGTGGTGCGTGGAACAGAACATTTACTTATCATATTATAATTACTGAACCGACAATAATCGTCTAACTTCAGACATTCCCAACTGAGCCACGAGGGTCTCTCTTAAGAGTTACCGTTAAAATTTCACAGAACATAAAGCATGCATCGTCTCAACCGCAATTAACAGTGCAACGACCGCCAAACTATGAATCACTTGCTATGGCTCGCTTAGGTTATGGCTTACCCTTTATTTGAGTTTAATAGGGGAAGATTAGGAATTGAAATTATTGACATTGTACATTTGAGACCAGTCGTGCCCCACAAATTGTTGTGCCCCAAAAACCGACTCGAGGAGAAAAATTAAATTTCTTTGTTTTTCCTTGAAATGATTTGTTTAGTGTAAATCAAATATGTTATATCAAAAAAGTATCTTAAGTGGGGAACGAAGGCATCTTAATGAGGACAGTGTCTTAACACTAGGTTCCCAGGTTCCCTCTGCTTAACCTCCTATGTGCGGAATACAGCTTTAAGCCAAAAAAAAGATTCAGGATATTTTTTACAAGCTTTTTTTTTCTATTATAATTCGTTTCTTATAATATACAATTACCTAAGTTCGCAATTTTGTAACACAATACAATAGGTGTTTGTCTCCTTTGAAACTCGATCGACCGCGTCTTTTTTTCTGCAAAGCGAACCAGTTCATGGTATTTTGTTATTGAAAATTGAAATAATATCCTTATAGTTCAGAAATGTCTTTGGCATTAATAAACAGATTGATGTAATAAAAGAAATAAAAATAATAAGTTTTCGTTGAGATTCAGTTGGCACTGAAATTACTTATCATGGCGTGTTCCAATTCCGATTGCAGAAATATTAATATTTTTTATTATAAATAAGTTTACAAAACAATCAATGTCTACTACGTGGAAAGATGGTTGAATTACTTATTTGTCAAAAGATGATATAGTCTTTATTTTTGAGCAGATTTAAACAACATTTTTTAATAATAGCGGTGGGATATGGTAATAATTTGTCTTATTGCCTACTATATCCCACGGCATCCGCGCGGCATTGAGTTTCTGTCATTTAACACCAAATATACGGAACCTAGGGAACGAATTATCATAGTATTAGGCTCCCTCAGCGTACCCTGCTATACAGTATATGCTTAATTCAATTTATTATGCTTTATTTATGACATAGGTACATAGTAAGTGAAGTTGTACATATTTAATGTTGTTTGTATGTACTATACAGTTGCGACGGCGGAGAACGGCGGCAAGTACGTCCCCCGCGCCATCCTGCTCGACCTGGAGCCCGGCACCATGGACGCGGTGCGCTCCGGCGGCTACGGCCAGCTGTTCCGCCCCGACAACTTCGTGTTCGGGCAGTCCGGTGCCGGCAACAACTGGGCCAAGGGCCACTACACCGAGGGCGCCGAGCTCGTGGACGCCGTGCTAGACGTGGTGCGCAAAGAGTGCGAGAACTGCGACTGCTTGCAGGGCTTCCAGCTCACGCACTCGCTGGGCGGCGGCACCGGCTCTGGTATGGGCACGCTGCTCATCTCCAAAATCCGCGAGGAGTACCCCGACCGCATCATGAACACCTATTCCGTCGTGCCCTCGCCCAAGGTGTCCGACACCGTCGTCGAACCCTACAACGCCGTGCTCTCCATACACCAGCTCGTCGAGAACACCGACGAGACCTACTGCATAGACAACGAGGCCCTCTACGACATTTGTTACAGAACGCTCAAGGTGCCCAACCCCACATATGGCGACCTCAACCATCTAGTATCGCTTACCATGTCCGGAGTGACAACCTGCCTCAGGTTCCCCGGTCAGCTCAACGCGGATCTCCGTAAGCTGGCCGTCAACATGGTGCCCTTCCCGCGTCTTCACTTCTTCATGCCAGGCTTCGCCCCCCTCACGTCGCGAGGCAGCCAGCAGTACCGCGCACTCACCGTGCCTGAGCTCACGCAGCAGATGTTCGACGCCAAAAACATGATGGCGGCGTGCGACCCGCGCCACGGCCGCTACCTCACCGTGGCCGCCATCTTCCGAGGCCGGATGTCCATGAAGGAGGTGGACGAGCAAATGCTGTCCATTCAGAATAAGAACAGCAGTTTCTTCGTCGAATGGATCCCGAATAACGTCAAGACTGCAGTGTGCGACATCCCACCCAAGGGGCTAAAGATGTCATCAACGTTCATTGGAAACACAACTGCCATTCAGGAACTGTTCAAGAGAATATCCGAACAGTTCACGGCCATGTTCAGACGCAAGGCGTTCTTGCACTGGTACACTGGCGAGGGTATGGACGAGTTGGAGTTCAACGAGGCGGAGAGCAACGTGAACGACCTGGTATCGGAGTACCAGCAGTACCAGGAGGCGACGGCGGAGGACGACACCGAATTCGACCAGGAGGACATGGAGGAGCTCGCGCAGGATGAACACCACGACTGAACTAACATCCACGTCTCCTAATCTCAAATATAATACACTATATATTTCCATAATTAGAGGCTAAGTCAAGTGCATAAATGTAAAGTATATCCTAAAGATACCAAAGTGAGAGCGTCATCTGTCTGTATGAATGTCAACTGTCAACGAACGTACCGAGAAGTACATTTCTTTATTTTTAGTTAAAGTATGTACTGACTAATGTATGCTTTTATATATTAATTTATAAATTACATTTTTAAATTAAATTGTTTTTAAATCACCTTCCCAAGATTTAAATTCAAATCAATATATCCTTTATTCAAGTAAACTTTGACAAGCACTTTTTAATGAATTTAAATCCGTTCAGAGACAGATCCGCTGAAAAAAAAACCTCTAAAATTTACTGGTTTTGAATATAAAAATTACAATTTTTGACATATTATAAATCCTCAATTTTTTCTTCGATAGACTAATATAATGTTTTAAAATGGTCTTTTTTAGCTTCATTTTTATCCTGCACATAGCAGGTTAGGCAGAGGAAACCTGCGTAGCGTAGTTTTGAAGTATTGGGTGTTGAATGGCGGAACTTAACACCGCATTTTGCTTCGTTACCCAAGCAAGAAAAGAAACATAGTAAATGCAACAGGTTGTGAGTTCGATTTCCACTCGAGAAAATAATTGGCAAATATGTATTGTTTAGTAATGAAATATTTAAATAAAAAAAGAAATTATATAATTTAAAAAATAAGAAAAAATAATAGACAAATATTTAATTTCATATAACCTGAACATTATTATATCTAGACTATATTTACAATATGAACACAATAGAGAAACCAACATACAAACTAATACATTTTTAGGCAACTTACTAGTGGCGGAATTTAACGCCGCATTTTGTCTTTACTAGGGCGGAGAAATGAGAATCCACAACCGTTGCGTTCAGAGTCAAATAAAGATTTAGGAACCAAATATGAAACAAAAATAATCCTACTAGCCTTATGACGTCACATTACAGCACACCATCAAACTAGTAATAACAGGAAAACTTTTGTTTATAATATAAATTTACTATTCAAATGTATTTATTTCTTAATAATTTTGATAAAAATTGAAAATAAAATTGATAAAAATTGAAGTTTAAACTAAAAACTAAATACTTTTTAATACATACAATATATATTTATTCAAATTCTGTTTTTAATGTTGTTATTAAACAAGACTACCATATTGGTATATTGCTTAATGTATGTACTGCTAACAAGAGTGGTTGTGGATTCAACCTTTTTTGTTATTTATTTTAAATACATTTATTTCCTCGAATCGTACATATAATTTCTTTACATACACAAAACATACAACGCTAAGTGTTAATTTAACAAGTGATCAACGCAAAAGAGATTCTACATGTAACCCTCAAAATGAAAATGACAATTATAACTTTTGATTTTGCTAAAAAATAAACCATATAAAGTCTATTCAATGGATTCTATGGATACCATTCCATTACTTTTTTTAAAAAATAGGTCTCTTCATATTTCTGAGGGTGTCTTATAAACTATATGACATTATAAAATTTGAACATAAAAAAAATATGGCAACTTTTCAAAAATAGAAAAACAAAATGCATAAGCTCCCATACATTGGGTATTATTTTTTTCATTAAACTACATAATATTGTTAAATACATTATTATTTACAATTTATAGTCAAAATTGTTAAAATACTAATCGGCACTTTAAATAACAATTTATAATTATTAATAACATACATAAATATTTCATTAAAATCTTGCCACTCTAAGAGCCAGTTTCACCACTGGCTAAATATGTATCATATGTATTGTTACCTACTATTATCGTTGATTAATGAGAAAATTATTCTAGAAAATATAATAAACAGTTATTTTGTATTTTCATCTCCTATCTGTAAGATATCATTAATTATTAAATTACTATCTGTAACTTTTTTCGTAACCGGTAAAACTGGCCCTAAGGCTCGTCTTTATAAAACGCTCTCAAGCTGTGATCTGATTATAAACATAAAATACTAAAATTCCGATTTAAAAAATATATTTATTACCTTTACACAAAACATAATATTATTTATTTAACTGGGCTGATAAAGATGTTTATGTAAAAAATGTGTTTCAAATAACATGTTTTTATATAAAAAAATACTGTCAACAAAAGAATATTCTGATATATGTATGGGTGGATTTTTTTATTATTGCAAGAAAAAAATGTAATAAAAAAACCTATACAAAATAATTAAAGCAGTAATTCTAACTGGTTAACTATTCGCAACTATCAAATAACTCAATATAAAATATTTGTCTGAGAGCAATTATTACATTTGAACCTATTATCTATCCATTTATACTTGGCAGTTACAAAAAATATATAAAACACTAACATTAGTCTAAATATTTACAGTAAAATAGCTTATTTCAACAAAAAAATAAGGCACCAAATGGCATGACATCCGCCATCTTGTTTTAGACAGAACAGATAAAATAAATATTTACATTAATAAATTTGACATGGCACAGGAAAAATAAAGATTCTTTTAATATTAAACTATATAAAATAGCAGCTTAATTATAAAATTAATTTTATACATTAATTTATACATATTTAATAAGATTATTTAGTTGTTAACATACAATAATTCATTTCAAATTTGTCACTTATAAAAAATTTAATGTCATCATAAATCAGTATAAATTAACCATTTCTATATAACCTTTCATACACATGTAAAATTAATTCAATAACATTATTCATTATTATTGATATCAAATAATCTTGATATTTGGCTATATTGTCACTTATGAATTAAGAAGTCCATACAAAATGTACAATTTCGTGAAATTCTTTTTTCAGCTTAATGCTACGTCCTGTATGTAGCACGATAGACAGAGGAAACGTAATATTAAGACACTCCTGTCAAACATTGTCCAATTTTCGAGACATTGCGTGTTGAATAGCGACTCAAGACCGCACCTTGTCTTGTTACCAGAGTGAGAGAATGAACTCATTCACATTCGGGATCGAACTCTAGGCAACCATATGCGTTAGTCAGAAGGTATTCTACTGTGCGCCAAATTGCCTTAATTTTTATATATAACAATAATCTTAAAACTTGGCGAGAATGTCACTCATAAATCAACATATCCATAAAAATGTACAAGTTTGTTACTTTTTTCACACAATATCACTTAAAATGATCACTTTTACACATAAACTTCGTTGTCGTCGTTCAATCTGATAGCATTATCGTTTGCCGCTAGTTTCAACAGTGTTTTCTTTATTCTTAAAGCTGGTAGTCGTACTGAAGCATTTTGATGCCAACATTCTCTCATTAAATTCGCCATTCCCACCATTGTCTGTAGAAAATGCAACTTTTAGTTAAAATGTCTAAAAACCAATTTTTATCATCAATATTCCTTTATACTAAGAATATACAGATCTTCTGTACATTTTTTTTATATAATATATATAAAAAAGAGAAAATATTAAATATTAGATTTCCCCGAGCGGGAATCGAACCCACAACCGTCGTGTTAACAGTCACACGCCTGTGTCCCGACACCACAACGGGCTGTATTATTATGATGATTTCGAAAGGAACAAATGATTAGTACGTTACATATTATGGGGTTTTACGTTACATAAGATACATACAAAAATGGTGCAATGGTAGCAGGTTTGATTTCTTAAAGACAAGATATTATAATAAGACTAACCGGATGTCCATCATCAGGCGGCTCGGGCCTAGCATTGTCCACACACACAATCTTCCTCATTTCTTCAAAACTGGGGTCAGCCGGGGCCAGCTCACTGAATGGGGGACGGTGGTCTCGGGCGGGGGACACTCGCCTGCACACTTCCCATAGCACTAGAGATAACGCGTATATATCGCATTTGCGGTAGGATTCGAAGCATTGGAGGTTCATACTGGAAGAAATAATACAATAGACATAAAAAAATTGAAAATATTATTGTAGTAACTCAAGTTTTAATACAATTGTTATAGAATACTGATTATATTTTTAAGGATAACTATCATTCATTCATTTATTAATCATATTATGTACAATATGAGGGTAAAAGAAGGGAAGCCTTCTCAACTATATAGCAGCAAACAGAACATAATGTCAAGAGACTCCAGAGTAAATGAAAATGATTACTGGTAGTTATCCACCAGTAAGAGACTAACCCACAGTCCCATAAGTTTGATTTCATTGTAAATTCAAAATTTTTAGAAAATCTAATAATATATATTTCACTTCCTCAAGTGGGGATCGAACCCACAACCGTCGCAATACAGTCACACTCTTGTGCCGCTTGGCCACGACGGTCTTTTTTTACTTATAATTTAATAAAAAATGTAAAACCCACCTCTGGTCAAGCACTTCCGGGCTCATATATCTCTTCGTCCCTTGCCTGGGGTTCTGCATGAGGTTGTCGGCAACATGCTGTCGGGTGACCGCGAGCCCGAGGTCAGCTATACAACATTCGCCATTCACTTTCACCAGGATGTTCTTGGATTTTATATCTCGGTGGGCTATCGCTGGTTTACCCTGAAAATGTTTGGTATTTATTAGTATTTTTTTTATTTCAGTAAAGAAAACTGAAATTTTCTTAACTATCCTCACATTTAAAATTTTCTTTTATTATATGCAGGAAATTAGAGATTTCGAATCCGTCGTGACCCAGCGGCACAAGGATATGACTTTAACGAGACTGTATCGAGGAAGTGAAATATTTATTTACGTTTATACTTCCATTTCTTTGTTTGCCAATACAATGAAGAATTTAATTTTTCCTCATGGAAATTGAACCCAAAACCTTTCAGCCATATATGAAAAAAGAAAATAAGATATAAAATTTACCTGTGTCCCATGTATGTCCGTATGTAAATGCAATAACCCATTAACAGTGGACAGACATATTAACATCATTTGATGTCTTGTTAACGTTGTTCTGCTGAGGTGCTCATACAGTGAACCGAGTGGATGGAAGTGTGTTATAAGCCAAAGCTAAAAAAAAATGATTTAAATAAAGGAACTTGAACTTATGTAAATATGATCTTAACTCTCCACTCTATTTTCGAGACATTGCTTGTTAAGTTTCATAACTCAACGCCACATTTTTTGCTATCAGAGGTTGGAAATAACAAGAGTTCATTACACATGCTACACTACGACAGTCCTGCATTTGACGTAATTATTATTTTTTTAATTGCGAAACAATAATAATAAAAATTATACATACCGTTAATACAGTTAAAATAACGTTAATAAAAATACAGTTGTGGGTTTAAGTGCCCATTCACATGAAAGAACAATTTTATTGCAGTGAAGCGTTATGTTCCGCGCCTTAACTTGTAATGTCTTAAAAATTAATTGAAATATAACAATACCTGCGTACAACTATTCCGGCTAGTCATATCACTACCAACGTATGCCAATATATTATCATGTCGCAGCATCACTGTACTGTAGATCTCAGTTTCTCGTCTCCAGCTTGCCTCGTCACGAGAGAAGAAGATTTTGACTGCAACACTGTCCGCGTACCAGGAGCCGCGCCATACTTCACCGTAGCGACCCTAGATTGGAATAAATAATAATAATTCACTTTTTCGCTTCACAAGCTGTATACCGTTATTGCTTTACCGCATCACAAGCTAAGGTAGACAGAGGGAGCTTCGTGTAGTCTGTTTTTTGTCCGTATATAAGTCATTGTTTATCGAGTAGGAATCAACGCCGCGCTTTTTCAAGCAGAATGGGAAATTATAAAAATTACCTAAGTGTTTGAATCTACTACCATTGCATTACTTTCATTTTCATTTCTTCGCTCTGGTGTTGTTCCGCCACTCAACACGCAATACCTCTAGAATTCGGAATAAACTTTAAAACTAGGCATCTTCTGCCTACCCTACTACATGCGGGATACACCAGGACACTATATACAATTTTCAACATCAAAAAAATCTTCCTATACCTTTCCAATCCTCTCAATAAGTGTAACTTGTTTGGCCAGTGTCCGTTGTACCATTAGTGGCAAGCCCGACCCTGAGCCGCTAGTGACCGAACACTCCAAATACTCCCGGAGTGTCGAGTCACCGGCAGGCACCGCTTGGAGGCCAGCCTCGCGCCCTTGTGAGCTTTCTACACCTGGAAATTAATGGAAAATAGGTTTTAGTATAACGTGGGTTATAATTTTTTTGTATACTGACTTGATTCTTTTTCCACATCGAATGGAAGCAAAGGAAACCTACTGTTAAGACACTCCCTTCCCAATGCACTGCAAACTCAGACTCAATGGTATAGCTTAATGTCTCACTACTAAAGTAAAACTTTAAAACAATATATTCCTCCGAGTGGGAACCAGACGCCATGCCGCTGCGTTACGAGAACCTCTTTTTTTAGGTAATTAATTAATAGTGATAAATCACTCCACTTTGTGTAAACATGCAAACAATAAAAGAATCATTCCTAGAGTGAGATTTACACCCATAGATACAGTAGTTTAACCACATACCTCACATCCAAATCCTGCGCATTACTTACTTAACAAGCAAATATTAAAAACAATAACATTTAAAATATAATATGAATCTGAACTCCGTACCTTCATAATATGCGGTGGTGAGGTGAGCACTGTACAAGGGCGATGTGAAGTAGTTGGAATCCGCGCCCAGCTTGTGTGCCGCTCGGGAAACTCGCAATCTGTAATTTAATAGGTAAATAGTATTATTTATATTATGAGCAGTGTTAAAACAAAAGCAAATGATTTTGCCAGAAATCTTAACAGCAAAAAATGCTCTAAACAACTAATATTCAAAAATTAAACTACCACACGCTACCACTAGTGTTGTCACCTCACTTATGCTATACCACAACAGGTAAGACAGTGACAAAGGCAGGAGGAGAGTAGACCTGCGCGCACGTCTCACCAAGACCACTCACTCACAGAACAGCCCAATATTTAGGGTATTACCAGAGCGGCGGCGAGACGTGATGCGAGGGCGGGCGGCGGTGAGGGGGAACATGCCCACAATACACTCTTCTCAATCTTTCACTAACACAACACAAACCACTATCATTAGTGATGAGAACTTGTCCATCTCTTGCTGTTACACCCACCTGTGCGCACGCCGCGCGAGCACCACGCACAGCACTATGAGCAGGGCGGCGACGAGGGCGGCCGCGAGGCAGGGCGCAAGGGCGGGCGGCGCGGACGCGCTGGCGGCTGGGTGCGCGGGGGCCTCGGGGCCGGCGGCGTCCTGGCTGAGGGCGGGGAAGTCCCCTGCATTGCACAGGTCGCCTTGACAGCAGGTTATGTTGAACTGGGTTAGGTGACGTTTTGATGGGCTAGAATGTCATAGTAAATATGTTATAAATATTTTATATTGAGGGCATCGGTCTGGACAGCATCTAACAATGCTATTGTATTCCACCACTAAATATGAAAACTTTTGATAATTGGGCAGTACATGAGGATTGATGTTCCTAGGCACTGAGTTCTCACTGCTTATATGTAAAATAAT
Organism: Heliconius cydno galanthus; assembly: GCA_036379175.1. NCBI lineage: Eukaryota > Metazoa > Arthropoda > Insecta > Lepidoptera > Nymphalidae > Heliconius > Heliconius cydno. Next base: position 123,816 of record JAKRZM010001297.1, on the reverse strand, counting down.
TATAGGTAAACATGTTCAACTTAGCATTGACCAGGAAGGTAGAACATATTAGTTCATTTTCTCTCTACTTTCCATCTACCTAAAGTAATTGTAATAACATCTAAAAGTTAAAACTTACAGAATGATGATGTATACAGCATAAAGCCTAACAAAAATATGAATAATAGTCTACTTAACTCACCCATTTGTAGCTTGATTAGTTCTGCAAGTGAACTGATAATGGTCCCTCTTTGAGGAGCATCCTCGGGAATGCTGCAGGGCTCCATCTGGAGCTCGGACAGTGGATTTGAAACAGTAGAGGGCTGAATCACACTCTTGATGTGTGAATGTTTCATCTTCATCATCACAGTTTGGCGATTCACATTGGTGACATTTATATCTAAAACATGAAAAAATGAAAATTATGGAGTAAACTTAACATTACATACTTCTATTACATTCACCCTTTTCTAGTTTCACTGTTTACCCTACATAGCAAGGCAAGTAACAGAACATATTGTTCAAGACAGTTGTTTTAATCAATGCCTCTGTGAATGGCCAGAGTGAGGAAAAATGCTGTACAAGTGGACCACAATGGCCTCTTCACCTGTTGCATCTATGTAGAAGAATTTATATATAATATCTATGATCTAAATTGCATTCATAATTGTATATTATATGTATAATAATACAATATTGTTCAAAACATCAACAAGATATCCTCACTTGAATGACCAGGAAAAAGTTGTTTTAGATGATTATTGTAAAAACATTACCTTTTTTGATACTTCCTCCTTCTAAGCAGCACAAGAAAGTAAATAACATTAGATAGATTATAAATGATAAAATAAATTTAATAATGGAAATGCAAGTATAGATTAATAAAACTATTAAAATCTCACCTGGGATTCTGTACCATGCTTTTATCAATGTTAAACTGATCATCTCTAAGTTGGTTGTCTGTCTGTGTACTTTGATTCCCATCATCTTCCAGATTGTCCAAGCCTGGAAGCCCTGCTGTTAATAAAGTATAATATTAGTATGTACTTTTTAATACCAACATTATAAAGCTGAAAAGTTTGTTTCACTAATCCTATCCTTTTATACCATACAATTTACAGTATGATCAACAAGTCATGGCTATCCTGAAGTTAATTGTAGACGGCTATGCAGATGCACTGTCATATTTTTTACTATTAAAATTTGCTATCAAATTTAACACTGATAACACTGACAAAACATCAATGATTATTTAGGATTTTTCTTTACTTTTCATTATTTTTTTTCCTGTTTTACTATGTGCGACAATTCAGAAAACCTAACTTCAAGATGGTTATAGTAGTAATGGCTACCTTAAAGTGAGGTTTTCCTTTATGTGACAAATAATCTTAAATATTTATTAAAATTATTTAAATATAATGTGGCAATTAGATTAATATATTTATATTCTACATAGCACTGGCATACAAATAAAGGACACAAAAATCATTGATATAATGTTTTTTGAGTTGTATCCTATAACAATTTATTTACTAATTAGTAATATCAAATACAACAAATATATTTAGTTTGATTCACTTTGTATGATTCATAGTATTAATTAAAGTACACTTTTATAAGCTGTTTTGTTTTAGTTCATAACCTAATTAAAAATATGCCAAAAACCTTGTTATTTAATTAATAAAAGATTTCTATAAATATAAATTACATAAAAATTTAGGAATAAATTGATTTACATATTTATTAGCCTTGAAAAATGAAGGTTCACAAAATTATTTTTACTTATTTCTTATTATCATTTTGTAGTCTGGTTTTACATGTTTTCTGTTTGTTAAAGTATATTTGGCATACTGCTGTTCATTTACTAATTCAAACATACACTTAATATATAAGTTATTCAAAATAAACTAGGTATGTTATGTTTTGGACATATTATCGATATTTACTATTAATAATATTAACATCATATTTTATTAATACGAAAAAAAATATAAAAAATTTAAGATATACATATGAATTTAATAAACACTGCGTAAGCCTGGCGTCTCATGAGAAAACAATAATAAAAACTCTTGACAAAAAGTGATCTAAAGAAGCTAAGTAATTTTCTCGAGCTCCCTTTGAGATATAAATCAAATCTTTTATGGTTGACGTATTTCATATTTGCACTGATTTTAAAACATTTCATGTCTTTATAACTTACCTCGACAAGCATTTAAAAGTAAAAAAGTGAACAAGTATCGCACTATGACAACGTCCGCCATTCTTCATTCATCATAACAATGCACAACTGGTCAAAAGAGATACATTTTACAAAGGTCATAAATTTATAAGATTAGATTTTGTTTAGGTATACAATTTAAATTATTTTATCTTAAAATAAATATAAAATTTAATCTTTTAATATTGTAGACTCTAATATATAATAATAATGAATCTAAGCGATTAACTTCCGGTCAGGAATGTAAAGGATGCGTTCACAATTATTCCTTCCACTACAACTTCACATAATATAAAATATAGTACTTTAGTTTAAAGCATTATTAAAGGAATAAAAATATTCTTCTTTCTTTTATTCTAATTATAGAATATGATAAAATAATTATCATAAAACTTAACTTTATTATATTCACAATTTCAAAATAGTTCACATTATACTTTTTTATTCATCAATGATTTATTCGAGTATCCAATTGTAGCTGTTGATTCAAATCGAATAATGTCGGTTGAATGTTGATTTACTTATAATTTTGTTAAAGGAACATATTGTATATTTGCGGGTTATTACTGTATTTATTGTTCTTTCTGTACAATTGTTATAATTTTCTTACTTTAATCAATATATTAAAAATGCCACGCACAAAACGCCCTTTACGAAAACAAGAGAAAATTTGTGAAGACGATGATACATTGAAGAAATTAAACAAATTAGGTAACATTTTATTATTTTCACATCTTCGATCTAATAATTATCACAAATATAAAAAAATCCCTATACAATTTCTCATAATTATAAAAAAAACTAAAATATTTCGTATCATTTTCAAGTGATTGACCAAAAAAAGAAAATCGACGCACGCGCCCATATGGAGTTAAGAAACCTCGATATAGCCTTTAAAATGCTGGGCTCTATCAGTAGAAATTATATAAATAAAACTGTCGGCGAATTGGTAAGTATTAGAACTTTCAATTATTTTAAAATAAAAAAGTTCTCTTGTAACAATGTTATCAAAACATCATAAACATTTCATTTTTAAAATCAATACTTTAAGCTGATAAACTTAAAGAAGACATTAATAAAATATTATGTGGAAGGGTCAGGAGTTTCATAATCATTTCAATAAGTTTATATTTATAAACATTTGGCTATTGTATACAAACTTAATTAGGTTCAAACACAAACAACTTATGAACTTAATTTGGTTATTTTGTTTTTTTTTGTACAGTTTTAATGTTTAATGATGAAAAATCCAAGTCAAGTGCTTTGATAAATTACCTAGAGCTTTAGCAATAAACCTACACTTTAAAATTGCTAAGTATTACAGAACTATTATTATTGTTCTTTAAAAAGGGTACCATTAACAGTATATTTATTATTTTTGTTAATTTAGAAAAACGAACTGTTTTTCAAAGAACCACCTAGCACTAGAAGATCTAGAACAAGAAATTCAGCTCAATCAGCATCACATGACGATGGTATGATTATTTCTATAGTTTTATTATTCTTTGATGGCATTATATTAAACCAAAGTGTAGCTTTTTCATTCAATTTAATGAAATATAATTTAAATTTGTAATTTCTTTTAGTTAGTTAATATTTTTCATAAATGCATAAGTCAAGTAGAAAGTAGTTTTATAATGAAGCCTTTATTATCTTGGCTTTTTAGTTAACTTTAGAATACCTCTAAGGTCTTCTAAAGTCATAAAATGCAGATGTAGAATTATAAATTAGCATTACATAATTTACATATTTCTTAAATTAATGTTTCATTGTATTATAGTCGATTATTTAACAAATTATGTAAATAGAGGATTGAATAAAACACCATTTTTATTAAAAAAAAATCTTCCTTAATAGAATAATAAAAAGAAATTTCAATAAAAACAATATTTTGTTTGTAAAACTTCCTAACATAATTATATTTTTAATTTTACTTATATTTATATTTTAAATGATTTCTTTTTATTACTAAATAGCGTTTTCTAATTTCATTTATTTTTATTTGGCACTGTCATATTTTATCCTTTGTTACACAATGTTTCATTGCACCGATAATACGAGTGTAGCATGTTTAATAATAAAGTACCTATTGACATATAATAAAAATCTTAAAAATTTAAAAAGTTAAAAAAATACCCACACTTATAGTATATTAATATCACTTATTATATATAGATATATTAATTAGTATTTAATAAGTGGGTACACTAACCTTTACCTTTAAATCTCTCAAACAGAAACATCCATTAGAGTAGGGGATATTTCTAATCCTGATGACTGCACCAACCAACAAGCTCTTAATAAGACAGACTAAACTACACTTAACACAAAACAATAAATTATTTAAGAAAAAACACAAACAAAAACGGCATGGTCTTTACTGAACTGATTATGTTAACATTTTTAAAGTGATATTCCACACTTAGGAAAGAGAAATATCTAAGAAAACAGTCACAACAACATTATTGTTTTCTCTAAATATTGCAATATTTCTTATTATGTTGCTATTCAATTTTATTTTATTATTAATCATGCTCATATCATCTAACATTTACATACAACTCAACTAACTTGGGTGGCTTTCTGGGCTAGGGTACCTAACGGAGAACTCATCCCAGGACTCCAGTGAACGCGGCGTTAAGAATACAGTGCAAGGTGAGTATTTTATGCTTTCTATTCTTGCTTGTTACTGTCTTTTATGTCTTTTTATCGTGTCATTTTTTTACATCATTACTTTAGTTTTAGGATTATTCTTTTTTGTTTCTTAGTTTATTTTTTATTTTTTTTGTAGGCAAATTTTAGCTTAGGCAATTAGATTTATATTAGTCATTTAAATGGAACCATTAGGTAAGAATATAGTTTTGTAAATATAATATTATTAATTTAAGTGTAGTTTTAAGTATTTCATTTAATGATAATTTAGAGAATACCTAGTGACACGTCACTCTGTACTTCATTTTTAGCTAATTATGTGTTGATTGATGGAAGATATTATCTACATACGTTTATGGGATATTCATCAAATAAAATTTGAATCTGCAACTTAGTGGTTGTTTATAGCATTACAAAAAATATAAAGAATATATAATAAAATGATTGTTTTATCTTGTATCTCTTTTATGTTTAAGTTGGTGTAATAAAATATTAAATAAATAATAATAATAATAAATATTTGTTTTTTTTTCATGTCCCAGCTCCACCATCATCTAGTCGCACCCATAGGTCTCGTTCGGCGGACACGTCTCGTCTCACAAGCACGACGGCCACAAGCAGCCGTACTGCCAAAGGGCAGAGACGACGATCCCGCTCAGTTTTCAGAACACCCGCTTATAATAAGCAGTCGGCGGTGAATTACCCCGTTATTACGCCTAAGGTCAGTTTTTTTTTCATATTCACGCTGTATCTGCACAAAACCAGGTAGGCAGGAGGGAACCTGATGATTTTCTTCCCGAGTGTACAATGGGCAAAAGTTTAGAATGCCTAACTTCACGGCAGCAAATCAATTGCAATTGCAATCATTTTTTTTTCTTGTTTTTTAAAGGTGAACCCACGTGCTCCTCTCACGGTGCTGCGTCAGCCCCGCTCTGGGGAGATGGTGGTGTCCATGACCGGATCACCCGTTATGGTGCCCAGTATATGCACGTAAGTTGAAAAAAATATGATTAGATTTTATAGCCTATATCTATACTAATATTATAAAGCGAAAGATTTTGTTTGGTGGAACGCGCTGATCTCAGGAACTACTGGTATGAATGGAAAAAAATATATGATCTCATGTGTGGAAGCGTGATCTCATGTGTGAATTTGTGTTCTCTTTATATCGCCACTCAAAAGAAACCCTCGCTATCTTCTCCTTGAAGTTGATTACTGACTAATTTGCGAATTAATACAGAGAGGACCAAGAACCCGGTTACAATTTGAAAGACTTTATAAGTATGTAAAAAAATTAATCTAGTCTTTCCACATTTTGTAGTCTCACTCTGTGTCCCACACACAGCAGGATAGAGTGAACCTAGGAACCTAGTTTTGAGGCACTGCGTTTCCCATTAAGACTCTCGGTTCCCTACTTTCTACTGAGGAATTGCGTATTGAGTGACGATACTCAATGCCGCGCTTTACCTCCATACTGGAACAAGGAAATGAAAATATTAAATATTTCTCTCTTATTATCACCTCTTTCTCTAGCTTCAGTGGCAATAGTTTCTACCCTAGGTGGGTAGGTCTTTATTTTTAAATAAATATAATAAATTTAATTTAATTGTTCAGAATGCAACCACACGAAAAAGCAAATTGCAACATCCTTCTCAATGATGGCACAATGCTGTCCCTGCAGCCCAAAGAGCTTCGACAATCACAAGCTTACATACCATTCTCATTAATGGATACGGCAGTATTAGATCAATTGAATACATTGAAAAGTAATTTGGAAAAGGTTCTCAAGCTGGGGAAGGAAGTGAAGTATAAGGATTGACTGTGTCAATGATATTGTTAGTGTCAAGAGAACTTTGTAACTTCAAAGCAAATGCTTTATTTAATTTGAATACATGAGAAAAATTGTTCTTCATTTAGAAGAATTATGGTTGATAGTGTTAGTGACAGTGTTAGTTTTATAAGAACTATGTTTATTGATGAATATTAATAAAAACATTTGTTGAATACATAAAAGAGTAATTTAAAGAAAATTTTACGGCTGAGGAAGGGAGTAAGGAATTGTCATTTAACAATTATATTATTGTCATTTAACAACTAACACTATCATGTTATTTGTTAAAACACTGTGTGAAGGCAGTATTTTAATTGGATCTCTTTTTGACATGCATTCGCCTATTGTGTAATATTTTCTGTAAAATCTTCATCATTCCAATCTTCATCTTCATTCACTTCATCTCCATAAAACGTGCCGTTGGCGAAGTGATTAGTGCTCAACCGGCACGCTCGAAACGCCATAAACTAAAAACTGAACTGAACTGAACAACACTGTCAGTCCCAACCATACATACCCTTTTCATTTATGGACACCAGTGTTTCAAAGCAATTGCATATGGCAAAAGTAATTTGGGGAAAATTCCAGTTGAGGGAGAGTACTATTGAATACAGAAAAGGAAAAGTTTTGCAGTTTATAAAGAAAACAAAAAAATATCCATAGTGATAGTAATCATTTTAGTGTTAGTTGTACTGTCACTACCATCACTATTGGCACAATACTCCATCACTACATCTTTGTCACTATACAGGTGGAATGAATTAATTAGTTAACTTAATTGTATTGATTTGTACATTTATCCTTTTTTTGCGTCATGCTGCATTGCGCTTGTAAGCAGCATAAGCAGTTGGAATCTGGTGTAAAGATATTCTGTTCTGTCCAGAGACCAAGAGAGTCTTTGCACTGTTTTTCTACTTAATAAGGGATACAGTATGAAGTTGAAAAAATATTTGTTTTTTTTAGAATAATGAATGTTTGTGAATGTTGACCTCAATTATTATTGATATGGCTGTTTGTGTGTTATTTTAATTTTATGTATTTTTTTTTATTTTAAGACTTGGTAATGTGTTCTTTAATGATGTAGTGATTTAATGTTTGCTAAATAATTAGAATACAATAACGTAATTAAATATAATATTGCATATATTTTTGTAGTTTTTCTTTGTCATATATTTTTTACTATACATATTGTAGGAGAATTATGAATGTTCATTTTAGAATATCGAAACAGTTTTTATGTTTTTGTTAAACTATAATTCTTACCAACGATTTTTTTTGAGGTATTATGAGGTTAAATTTCAATCATTTTATTTAACATAAATTTTGAAATAGTTTAAAATTTGTCTATTTCATCAAGGTTCATAGTTTATATTATCTTTTTATCAGAATAAATAATAAAAAAGCTTATTAGGCATCTAATATTTTATTACTATCCAAACTTTTGCATAAAAAAAACACTTTACTCACTTTATAATAATGAGTAAGTAGTCAAGATATCAAATATGGTATAGAAAAAAAGACTACATGGTAAAATCTCAGTGCATGTACTATACTAAAAAGAATATGATTTTTGACAACAGTATCCAAATGATGTTTCCCAACATCAATAGCTGTGCTTAGCAAGTGTTTGCTCTACTTCTTTAACATATTTCTCAGATACCTTCTGCTGTCTCATCTCGGACACCTAAAAAAGGATTATTTTAGTTATCTATTATAAACTATTTCAAAATATTTATAATGAAATTTTATATTAAAATTTATATTAGATTACGATTTTGCTTAAGTAGACTAGGCCTAAGGAACCTTATATTATGTTTACCACCCACCGCCCAACTTTCAGGACATAGTCAGCCGGACGTGTTGAATGGCGGAACTGAACGTGGCGGTTGATGTTTTTATCAAAGCTAGGATATTAATATAATTAATTCTCCCGAGTGGAAATCGAACTCATAATTGCCATTACAGTCGACACACTGCTGCCATTGCGCCACGGTCACGACGGCAATAAAACAATATTAATAAAAGTATGAGACTGAGAAACTAGTCCAATAAATTAAGGGAAATGGGAACAATTTTTTGTTTCGGTATACAGCTATTAGTCTTCGGAAACAAGATTTTGATTTATACCCGATGTGAAATCATGGACAGCCGCAGTCATGGGCGTAGGAATAGGGGGGGGCCGGGTAGTCCGTGCCTATCCCAGAAGTCTGGTACCCCACCCCAGAAATTTTAGTAACATTAAATTATCCTGATTAAACAAAAACATTTACACGAACATATCGGTACAAAGGTAGAGTTAAGTCCCCACAAAATATCTTTAATTACGCCCATGGCCGCAGCAGATTTAATTTAAGAGATATTATTATAATTAAAAGTTGATCTTAAAAGTATTTACATATTATTAAGATTCAGCTGGACTGCTCTTGACTCAATCTTAATAAATATAAATAATTAACCTTAGGAAAACCACCTATGAACAACGAGTCGTAAGTACATAGACTCAATCAAACATGCAAACGAAGTTGCAAGTAGCAGCCGGGTCAAAATATGACGACTATCTTTAACATCTCTTTTCTTCTCTTTTCTATTACCTTTTGTTTGATAACTCTCCTCTCATACTTCTCCTGCTGTTCTTGCTCCATGCGGAGGGCGACGCCTTCGTTGTGGACCTTCTCCCGCAATTCAGCGCTGAAATTATGAAATAACGTTATCAGTCCTGTATTTAGAGATAAAAGCACATGTTATCATTAGATAAAATGTTGTTATTAATACGGAAGTAGTGGAATTTGTATAAATATAAATGTAGAAGAATCTTTTTGATGCTAGGTTTTTAAATAAGTGGGTACTACATCAACGTTCTCCAATTATTTTTTTATTTTTATTTAATAGATACGACCTTCATTTTTAACCGACTTCTGGAAGTAATGCTATTCGACTATTTTTTTAAGGTTGTTACCTCAGAACCTTTGACTGGCTGAACCGAATTTGAAGATTATTTTTTTATTCAAAAGCTGTCAGTCAATTTGAATTAAGTTTGTGCGTGACAAATGGACGAATAACGCCAACCGACTTCGATTATTCTTTTTTTATTGAAAAAGGATACACTTTTAGGGTAGTCTGATGAGAGTTTGGTTAGGTTCTGATGATTATGGGATTCGGTTGAAGTCGGTTATTTGTTAAAAAATATTATATTGCGCCCACTTTGCAAATGACGATAAAATAATGTTCTGATAAGTGATTAGAGAAAACAGTGGGTTCGGTTACTAGAGGACAAGTAGCCGTATCGTTGGATCATTCTATTTAAATACTTAATTCTAATTAAATAATTAATTATAATTAAACAATCACCGAGCGCGTTCTTTATCGTTGATCTGCTTCATAATTTCTTGTCGGTGACGTTCGACGCGGGCTTTGCGTTTCTCTTCCAACTAAAAAATAGAAACAAGAAGTACATTCTTAGTTTAAAAGTATACAGTACACAGTTTAAAATATTTTACAGAATAACACTTATCAAAATAAATAGGTGTTAGCTACAGGTTGTGGGTTCGATTTGCCCCTGAGGAAATGTTATAATTAATATTTTCATTTCTTTTCTTCGGTAACGAGGCAAAACGCGGCGTTGAATTCCGCCACGCCGTGCAATGCCTCTAGAATTCGGCGGAAAGCGGGAAACGGAAGTGTCTCAATGGAAACATAGTGTTTTAAGACCCGGATTTCCAGGTTCCCTTTGCCTACCTAGCAGAGGAGAGGTGTGCAGGATATAATGTGTAGCTTCACAAAAGTATAATATTAGAATTTGGGCTGCATTATAAAGTGTATGAAATAAGTAGGCACCTGTTTCTCTTTCTGAATGAACTCCTCATTCTGTCTCGCCGCGTTGTTGAAAGTTTGCTCATCTTTGGCTATTTCTCGTGCTATGAGGCGATGGATGTCATTTATCTGAAAAATAAAACAGTTATTATTACTTTATCTAATTGGCTTAAAATATATATTAATATATTGTTTTCTACACATTTATTTATGTTGTACAAAAGCTATTTCGTATACCTTTGTTGTAAAAAAAAACTGCAATTATTATAAAAAAGTTCATATACTGTTCAAGTAATATAAAAAGATACAAAAGAAAATGTGAATACACAAAATAATACTATTTATTATACCTACAATTACCTTTTTCCCGTAAATATATAGAAAGATTATATTAAGTAGGCACCTGTCGTACTCTAGCTTCGTGCAATCTCTTCATTTCCAAGTTACGTTTGATAGCGGCTTCCTTCTCCTTGCGTCGATACTCTCTTTCAACGTCTTCTTGAATTTTCAGATTGCGTATTCTGTCCAATTCTTCTTTTAACTCTTGTTCTGCCTAAAAAATATTAAACGTAATGAAAGGTGAGAACCATACCTTGTACCGTTAACTATGACTGTAGGGTAACGATACATAATTAAATTATATTAATGAATTTGAATAAATAATTATTTCCTTAATTATTATGTTCAATTATGCGCTTATTAATGCATTGAATGCAGCGTAGTGGAAGCCAATGCTACACGTTGTTCAACTAAAATAAAGAAATATCAATATTAGAAATATTAAGTATATCCTGAATACTATTCAACCCATAACTTCTATATAACTCGGCACAAATCCTATATAAATGATCCGGCGTGACGAATTCCATCACTCGTCAGTCGTCATACAATTTCTCGAAAATAAGTCGATGCGTGGGGAACGGAGTGTCTTAACACTAGGATCCCTCTACCTGCCCTGCTGTGTGCGGGGCACAATATGAAACTAAATAAAGTACCTTTTGTGCCTTAGCAATGTGATCGATGCCCTTCTGCTTAGCGGCCTTCACTGCTTCAGCTTCAGCCCTGTTCTTTGCATCCCTTTCTTGCTTTTGTCTAAGAAAGTTAGCGATACGCAGATCCATTATGCGTTCTTCTTCATTCTGCAACTGCTTGTAGTACAAAAGCTCGGCGTTACCTGTCGTGTTATTAAATAATTTACTAAATTATTACTTTGAACAAATTATAATTTTTCACGTACCTATTTCGTACCTTGATCCAGTATTTCCTTCAGTTTGGCCTGTCTGCCGTGTTTCTCTTTTAGTTTTTGAGCTTCATCGATTTGCATGGCAATGTTTGCTTGATTCACTCTAATACTCTCCTCCTCAATACGCTCTGCCTCCATTATCTAGAGAAAAAAATGTAAATACGTATATCTATTATTTCTTATCTTTTTCGTAGGCAACGCAACGAGGACCTAGTCTTAAGATATTCCGTCTGCGTTTTACGTGTCGAGTGGTGAATTTCTTAACAGAGTGGAAAAATAATTGACTCTCCTGAGTAACGAGAGATCACAGCCATGACCACCGCGTTTAACTATTAACGCTATGAATATGGATATGAATATACTCCTCTCATGATGGTAATGATAGGTATGCATGGGCATTTAAAGATACTTTCAAGGGGAAGCCTGGACTTTAACTTTGAACAAACCTGTTACTGTGTAGTGTTACCTAGGGTTACTTTTGGGACACAAGATTATTCTGAGGTGCCAGGCCCCTTCTACTCTACGTCCATCTTTATATGTAAAATACACAAATAATATAACCAATGTCCCAATCGATAATAGTAACCTTAGCCGTTTCATGTGCTTTTATTTGTTCCTTTAAGGCCGATAGGTTTTGGAGCCGCAGTTGGTGCCTTCTTTCTTCGTCTTCTTCAGCTCTCTTAACTGCCGCTTGGCGATTCTCTTCCATTATCGCGTCAAGTCTAAATAATACGAAAACGTAAGGGATATTTCCTGATACTGATATTTACTATATACCGCACTTAATTTGTCATATAGTGGCTAGATATAGTAATTTTGAAACATTTATAGGGCTTGGAAGGTAAGAAATATTTTAACGAATAATACGGGTGTAATATGATTTTTTAAATAATTTTTGTAATGCGAAGTTACGAGTACTTTACCGTAGGTTCTTCAATCCAAAGCCGATAAAGTCGTTAAATATTAGTTTTAGATGTAACATATTTATATTTTCACCTTCTCTGTTCTTCATCCAACTCAATTTTTAGAAGATCCTTTTCAGCAATCTGCGCGTCGCGGATGGCGTGACACTTGGAAGCCAAGATAATGCGGTTGCAGAGACGCGGTCCTTGCATGCTGTTCGCTCTGAGGACTGAAAAAAAAAATCATCAACGCACGAGAAGCTTAAAACACATTTCATTTTATAGGACAAGCATATGACAATAAACGTGACAGGTTGTGGGTTCGATTCCCACTTGAGGAAATGAAATATATTATTGAGGAAATTAATTCGGCGGATCACTAGGGGAAAATAGGTCTAGGTTCCATCTGCCTACCCCGCTATGTGTGGTATACAGCGTGAAGCTAACAATAAAACATAGTGTTAGCTTCACGCTGTGATATGTATTAATCATTACATACTTTCGGCACGCGACAACGTATGGGCAGCTTGGTCTGGCCCTTGCAGTTCAGGGTCAGTAGAACCTGTGGCTTCAGCGCCAGGTTGTGGCATGAGCTGTTCTTTTAATTTCTTTTTCCTCTCTTCAGATTCTTTCGCTGCCCGTTGTATTGCTTCTTCTTGAGCGTGCATCGCTTGTAATTGTTCTTCCTGAGTAACTATCTGGGGACATATTAACATGATAAATTATGTATTCTAGTTTATTTTTTTACTGAACCTTTACTCTGTTGGCAAAAATCTTACGGTAACATTTAATGATTTGAAACCTTTTCATTTCTCTAGTCTGGTAAATCCAAGGAAGATGTGTAGCTATACAACAAGCCCTTGTTAAATGTACGCAAATTAATAACAGTATGTAATTATATCCTTTAATTCCACACTTCGGTCAGAACTCCCATGCACTCCAAGCTCGTCACCGAACAACACGATGGACCCGGCGTCCCTACGATGAATAAATAGTTTCTTCTGCCCACAGATCGAACTAACCTTCGCTTGTTTTTTTAATCTCTCATAATCTTCCTTATTCATGACAGCTGGATAAAAGTTAGGTGTACGTTTTGGTATCAACAAGGTCCTCCAACCTTTCATTTGTGGTACCAGAGCGTATTCGTGTTTCGGAACTTCGCATATGTGGATAGGTTTCTTTGTAATGGGGAACTTGAGACGACATTGCGATGGTCTAAAATTTAATTTAAAATATTTATTTTAGGTTTTTTTAGAATAGGCAGCGGAAACCTAACATTAGTGTTCTACACTCTATTGGGTGGCGGAATTGAACGCCATGAGAGTCAAGTGTTGAGACACTTCGCTCCCCAATTTTCGCTGAATTCTGGAGGCATTGCGTGTTGAATGTCGGAACTCAACGCCGCTCTTTCCCTCGACACGAGAGCGAAGAGATGAAAATATTGAATATTTCATTTTCACGAGTGAGAATCAGTTTACAGTCACAGCAATGTGCCTCGTCGCCATGACTGGCCTCGATTAAAATCGGACCGAACACAGCAGGGAGCACAGCAGATGGGGGAACCAAGTGTTAAGACATTCCGTTCTCCATTTAACGCCGAATTCTTGAGTCATTGCGTGTCGAGTGACGAAAGTCAACGTCGTGCTTTTTTCTTTTTCACTATTTGAAAAAATATGTATTTAAATAATGATTTTACTATTTTATAACGTACTTAAAATTAGGTTTTTTAAGAGATTAAAATTACCTATGCAATTGATAGCACCCCGGTTCGCTACCCTTACTAATGGTATGATACTTTATACCTTCGTGCAAATCTTTTATGAATTTCGGCATTTTTACCGTTGAAATTTATAAATTATATTAATTATTTGTATAACAATTTTAAAAAATGTTGTATTTAAGTCACTTGTCTTGTTCGTGTCACTAAGTAACGAAGTAAATAAGACCGCTTAAAAAACTAAAATTAATTATATCAATAAGAATGTTGTAAGGAAATTATTCAACAGAAATCTATGCAAAAATATTAAGAATATCTAATCAATATTATAAGAATGTAAAAAAGGAATAATATGCAAGTAATTTTATTAGATATTATAATTTGGATGAATAAGCTTATGCCTTAGCTTAATTCTTGTATGTATTTTTATAAATGACAATGTCAATTCGCTAGTGCTGTACAAAAATATTTAACTTTCGATATACATGGTTTGCTGGTTTTAAGAAAATTATATAAAAAGACTAGAATCTGGAGCCCTATCAAGGCTTTATAAAATAACAAAAGTTTTGCTTATGTTTATGATTATTAACGCTCTTACCAGAGTCGGTATCCTCACAAGCAGCCACATGGTGCTTGCAAATTTTTCAGGGACAGAGCCTCTTCTTTACCCACTCGGTGTCGCTGTAAATGTCAATAGGGCTAACAGCATTAACCTCAAGTTTGAAAAAAGAGCCTAAGGCAATTTATTTGTGGCGTTCTGTTCAATTTTAAAATATCCCTTATTCCCGTATCATTTGGCAGTATTCAAACTTTTTTTGCTCCAGCGTCATTTTATCATTAGTTTTTATAATAAATAACCGACGGCAATATATTAAATAATCGACACACCTTACTATAGAAATACAGCACTAGTGAGATAATTATGGCGGGTGCAGGTTATCTTTAAAATCAGTGCAAACAAAAAAATATATATAAACGTATATTTGAAACATAATGGGAGCCAGTTGAAGCTTAAACCTTATATATTACTTTATCTATAATAAGTATATTTTTATACACCAGTTACTAAGTGTTGCATAAGTATGAGACAGGTTATGTTATTCAGTGGAAAAATCGTTTAAATATTTAGCATATAACTAAAACTTGAATTAAAGTGTATTGAAAATATAAATTTTCTTATAATGGAGAAACCATTAAGGTCATATTTGGCATTATCTCTGGTAAGTTACTTTTTGATTGAATAATTTGTATTCATATATATGTATCCATTAAATGTCTCATATGTTATATTCAGTAACTATCTGCGCAATATTCTCTATTATTATATTTAAATATAGATCTCGTCCTGTATATATTGCATCCCCTATTACATTTTTAAATAAATAGGATATTACTTTTTTATATGTAATAGGAAATCATTTTTTTATTAAACTTTTTCACATAGTCTTTGTTGTCTAGTGTCTCTAAAAAGACCTTGAAAGGTGATATAACACATTCCTACATTTTTTTTTGTAAAATTAAATTCAATGTTAATAAATAATCAAATAATGTATTTTTCACACTGCCAAGGAACATTTTAGTTTAATTTTTATACTTTATGTTACATTACACTCTTAATTTCCCAATATTATGGCTAAATCTTGGTAATTTATTTTACTCTCAATTAGTTAAAATTAATGAGAAAACATTCCCCAATTTTTGCACAAAAATTATGTAATTATGTGTTTAAACAATATGCTATATATTTTAATGATTTAAATATACAAATTCCAAAATTTATCCATAATTTTTTCTAAAAATTTATCTATACATTTTTGTATTTCTCATAAATGTAAAATATATTTTATTAAAATTTTTCATTAATATCAACAGGCGGGAGGACTGGCAGGTGTTTCTGTAGATGTGACCCTCTATCCATTAGATACATTAAAAACTAGGTTACAAAGTCAACAGGGTTTCCACAAGACTGGTGGTTTTAGTGGAGTATATAGAGGTAAGATATAAATAAATAAAATAATTAAATATCTATATTGTAAAATAAAATTTTATGTCATTAGTTTCTATCATTCAAAGTGTGATTGAGTTGTACCCTTTAAAACGCTATGCCTTATATAAAAATTCAGTGGAAAATATGGAATGGAAATGTCTTGGGAAAGGACTGTTTTAACATTATGTTCCGAGGTTCTGTCTGCTTACCGCCCCTCTTCCTACCCTTAAGGATTTCAGATTACATTGTAACTAATTTAATTAAAAATCAAACACAAGGAGGCCAAATCCAAGTTTGTGTTATTTTTGTAGGCAAATCATATAGAAACTGGATTATATTAATGTTTTTTTTGTCAGATAATGATTTATTCAGCAGGGTGTATACAGAGTACCTGGCTAGCGTTTGTCTTGTAACTAGTGTGTGGAAACAAAAATAATTGAATTCCTCCAAAATTTAAATTTTCAGATTCGGTCATGTCCTATGCCATGATAGTCTTTAACACACATATACTTAATACATATATAATGTATATATTTTTTATTATATATTTTGCCATATTTTAATATTACATCTGTTTATATATGTTATAGGAGTATGTTTATATATATTTATATGGTAGATTTAATATAGCTTTTATTTAGCTTGTTTTCTTATTTAATTTTCAATTTTAATTTCTGGCTGGCTATAAACTATATTAATTGATATTAAAAGTATTCCTTGGTAGTACATTACATATTTAACAGACAATACATTTTTTTTATATTATTTCATTTTATTCTTTTATGGAACAATTGAATATACTTCTTTGTTTAAACTTCATTATCATATAATGCAATTGTTACTACTTTATTTTAATTACTATTTAAGTAACTAAGTTCACAAATAGCAGGATAGTTAAAAATAATGGTTCAAAAAAAAATTATAATAAAAAAAATGCTTTTGTGAAAAAATTAAGTAGAAATTGTGAAATAATTATAATCTATATAATATAAAAAAAGGAGATGTTCCAGGAGTCAATTTGGCTGTAATTTAGTAAGTGTTATCGGGCAAGACCGCATATAGTCCGCTAGTAAATTGTATTTTTTTCCTACTATCTACACTTAGATCCTAATACTATACTATATTAAGTACTATATCCTAGTACTATATTAAGTACACATACATAATATAGAGGAGGAGACTTTTATTTTCTTTTTCATTGTGGTAATGATAAAATATGGAGTGCGCTCTGCTCACTGCGCTCCCATGGCATTTAATTCGTTACTGATATAGCAAACACAGTTTCAGATAATAAGAGATTAGATTTGATTAATTTCTTTATATCAATCACGTCTGTCAAATATTCATTGTGGTAGACAGTGGGAGCGACGGCAATGGCCTCTAATCTCACTAAGGAATAATAAACGGGATGTTTGTGGGTTCGCCTGCTACTCGGGGGAATGAATTATTTTCATTTCCTTATTCCGCCACTTAACCCGCTCGGAAATATGGCGAAAAGTTGGGGACGGAATTTGTTAACACTAAGTTCCCACTGCTATATGAGGCATAAAGCGTAAAACATTATTGATCATAAATATTAGTGATGCAGCGTTGAGTTCTGCCACAGAACACACAGTGTCTTGAATTAAGGTAGAAAGTGGAGAATAGAATGTTTTGACTTTAAGGTGTCTCTGCTGACCCTGCTATATGCGGGATAAAGCGTGAAAATATAAGGAACATATATACATAATACATATAATTTTATTATATAAGTATAAACTTAGTTTTTTCTTGCCTCAGGTTTTTTTACAGTAGCATCGACATCTATGCCCACGACAGCTCTATTCTTTGTATCATACGAGGCTACGAAGAGTTTGTTACAACCAAAGGTGGCGCCGCAATATGCCCCCGTAGTACACATGTTTGCGGCTAGTATAGGAGAAGTTGTAAGTATTTTATTTATTTAGCTTTACTGTATTTTCAATATATATTTTTTATATTAAAATATCGTTACAAAATTTATATATATCAATAGTAATTTATATATTTCGAGAAATCCTCTCCAAGTGCTGCCCTATGCTCTCTAACCTAGCCAAATTTAGACTCCAGAGAAGTCCAGTAGTTTGTTTGTGCGTTGTTTCTCAGTTAGTAACGGAAGAGTTTTATATATATATGTTTATAAAATAACTATTTCTTTGCATCCCGTTTTCGGGATTTCCCATTTTATTCAGTTGTTCGGAATCAAATATAAAACAACCGTAGAATTAAGATAAAAATGTGATGCGAGAGAGTAAAAAAATCTTAGTTGTTGAAATTTCGCAGTTTCATGTTTTTACACAAAATTTTAATTTAAAAAAAATTGCTTACTTTAAACAGATTTAATAAGCGATTAAAAATCGCATCATCATGATTAGATATTACAAATTTATGTCAGTCATGATTATATGCATAATTTGTTAAATTTATTCGCGTATTNAAGAGATTAGATTTGATTAATTTCTTTATATCAATCACGTCTGTCAAATATTCATTGTGGTAGACAGTGGGAGCGACGGCAATGGCCTCTAATCTCACTAAGGAATAATAAACGTGATGTTTGTGGGTTCGCCTGCTACTCGGGGGAATGAATTATTTTCATTTCCTTATTCCGCCACTTAAATCGCTCGGAAATTGGGCGAAAAGTTGGGGACGGAATTTCTTAACACTAAGTTCCCACTGCTATATGAGGCATAAAGCGTAAAACATTATTGATCATAAATATTAGTGATGCAGCTTTGAGTTGACTTTAAGTCGTCTCTGCTAACCCTGCTATATGCGGGACAAAGCGTGAAAATATAAGGAACATATATACATAATACATATAATTTTATTATGAAAGGTATAAGTATAAACTTAGTTTTTTCTTGCCTCAGGTTTTTTTACAGTAGCATCGACGTCTATGCCCACGACAGCTCTATTCTTTGTATCATACGAGGCTACGAAGAGTTTGTTACAACCAAAGGTGGCGCCGCAATATGCCCCCGTAGTACACATGTTTGCGGCTAGTATAGGAGAAGTTGTAAGTATTTTATTCATTTACAGTATTTTTAATATATTTTTTTATATTAAAATATCATTATAATATTTATATATATCAATAGTACATGTACTTTTAGACATAAAATGGAAAGTCCTGTTTTTTTCGCTCTTGTAGGAATTTCGAGAACTCCTCTCCAAATGCTCCCTTTTACTCCCTATACTCATCTATGCCAAATTTAAACATTGTTCAAAAAATCCAGTAGTTCCTGCGTTGTCAGTATATATGTTTATAAAATAACTATTTCTTTGCATCCTGTTTTCGGGGTTTCCCATTTTATTGAGTTGTTCGGTTGTTCAAATATAAAACAACCGTAGAATCAAGATAAAAATGTGATGCGAGAGAGTAAAAAAATCTTAGTTGTTCAAATTTCGCAGTTTCATGTTTTTACACAAAATTTTAATTTAAAAAAATTTGCTTAAAACTTTTAAACTGATTTAATAAGCGATTAAAAATCGCATCATCATGATTAGATATTACAAATTTATGTAAGTCATGATTATATGCATAATTTGTTAAATTTATTCGCGTATTAGATATCGGATATCTAGAAAGATTTTCCAGAGCGGGACCTTTATTTTGTTTTTGAACTGATTTTTTTATGCGTTGCGGATTCGATTTCCATTGAGGGGAATGAATTATTTTCATTTCATCCTGGTAAGGACCTCTGCCTACCCTGCTATGGGAAGCTAAAACCAGCGTGAAGCTAAAACAAAATTAATTGAATAAAAAATTAAGACATTTCCATTCTTCACTTTTCGCCGAATTCTGGAGGAATTTAGCAGAAATCAATGCTGCGCGTTGCCTCGTTACTAGGTCGAGGAAATATTTAACTTCCTCGAGTCGGAATCGAAACTACTACCTGTAGCATTTACAGTCGCACTCTCGTGCCCCTGCACCACGACTGGCTTCTAAATGTCCTTGTAATTAGATGTCTACATAATATGGGTAATACATATTATGTATTTTATATAATTTCTTTTGTTACAGCTTGCCTGTCTCATCAGAGTTCCCGCTGAGATAGTAAAGCAAAGGAAACAGACGTACGTAGGCACTGAAAAGAGAAGCGCCATATGGATACTTTCTCATGTAAATATGTTTATTTTCAAGTACCTAAAATACTTTAAGGCTTAGACATGTCCAAAGGATCAGTTTTCGATTTAACTATTGTATTTTAATACTACTTCCCTTAACATTCAATTATTCTATTTCAATCGGTTCGTAAATTAAATAATATGGCAAATTAAAGTATTTTGTTTGGCTTAATGGCTACGAAAATTTTGCTATTTCGCTCTTTCTGGAATTGGCTAAAAGTTTAGTTTGCAATGTATAGAGATTGTCTTTAACGTAATAATGTTATTGGAACATGAAAGTAATTCAGGTTAGTAAATATATAATTGTGTATATAAAACGGGCGAAGCTGCGAGCGGTTAACCAGTTATTAATTAATAAACTTTTTATTATTTTTGTTGAAATATAATCTCGTATAAATTTATTTAAAAAAAATACTCGTTTGTTTAAAAACATTATTTTTTAATTTATAGGCCATAAGATCAGAAGGCGTAAGAAAGGGTATGTACCGAGGTTTCTTATCAACAGTGATAAGAGATTTGCCATTCAGCTTCATAGAGCTGCCGTTGTGGGAGTTCTTGAAAACTACAGTCAGGAATAGAAACAATGGTGAAATCACTATATTTCAAGTAGGTGTTGTTTTATTTTTTATTTCTTTTAGCTTCACGCTCTATCCCGCTTATTATTGTTTGTATCTATTGTTAAGACATTCCGTTCCTCGGTTACCCGGATTTTCCTAGACATTGTGTGTCTAGAAAAATCGTCGTGTCGTGGTGAGTGGCCGAATTTAACTAAAAATATTAAATAATTCATTACCTGAGTGGGATTGAATTCTTTAATATTTTTAGTATAGTACGGTCGAAGAGTCGCGACATTTTGCACATTGTGCACTCGCATGAACACGCAATGACTCCAGAATTCGATGGTGCGTGGGGAACGCAGTATCTTAACACCAGGTTCCTTATTACACCCTGCTGTGTGTGGGATACAGTGTAAAACTGATTTTTTTAATTTAAGAAAATAATCAATAATAAAAAACCTAAAATCAAATTTTAACTTCGAGACTACACTATACCATACCTGATCAGTAAAAACTAAACAATTGTCCCCATACCTGATTAGTAAAAACAAAACAATTGTTTCACTTTTTCATAGAGTGCTGCATGCGGAGCCCTAGCTGGTGCAACAGCGGCCGCAGCAACCACTCCCCTAGACGTGGCCAAGACCCGCATACAACTAGCGGAGGCTTCCACACCGGGGGCGAAGCCCCACCGCGTACCCGCAGTCCTGGCCCAAGTGTATAGGACTAGGGGTGTCAGGGGTGTCTTTGCTGGCGTCTCTTTGAGGTTCTGCGCCTTTTTTGTAGGGGGATTTGTGTTTTTTGGCGTGTATGATGATTCTAGACGGTATTTTGAGCAAGCTTTTAATAGATAGTTGTTATTTAATAGTTGTGATAAGTGATTTTATTTATTTACTATGCATTTTATATATCACGATTAGAACAAAATATAAAAACTTACTTATTTATAAATTATAATATGAATAATAAAGATATTTTAATACGAATTTAATTTAATACACAAATATCATGTGCTAAATAATCATTAAACATATATAACGGGTATAAATTTAATATTTATGTGAATATATTATGTGTATAAAACTATTTAATGGTATAAAAAAATAACTTTAACTTTTAAGTATTTAGATTAGTGTTAGAAATAAAATAATTTTAAGTAAATCAGATTATATTTTAAAAATGAAAAACTTTTTTATGGAAATCTTAACTAAAAAATTACGTTGACATAACTTCAAAGTGTATATTAAATATTATAATTATTTAAATTGTACAAATAACGATTTTTCTTAAAGAACACTTTAGACAAATTATATTATAAAAATGTTTTCGCACATTTATAAATAATAAATAAATCTATTAAAATATATTTTTCCTATTTTCTTTAAACCGCTTGTATAGCGATAGGTGCTGCTTCAAATACTGTTTCAAATTTTTATACGTAATTTAGTTATCCTATAGGACCTAACAAAAGTTCCTAAACTTCTACAGTTACATATTTTTTGTGACATGTTTGTGACATATTTTTTGTATATTTTGAATATTATTGTAAGAAAAAGAAAATAAAAGATTTTTTTCCACGAAATATAATGTTTATTCTTTACACCTTAAATAACGATTATGAAAACTTATTCGATTTTTATACACTGATAATATACATTCTTATTCTATTTATAACAATTCAGTTTTGGGTGCGATCAATAATATTAAAAATCGTTTAAAATCGATCACAACCAAAAATATTTTATATTCATACAATAATTATTACTTAAAATTTTCATTCGTAACTAAATATACAAAACAAAGTAAAAATTTATTGTAATAATAAATTATATGTAACAATAGTGTTTGTAACAAAATCGATTAATTTATTGATAACTGTGCACTTCTTCATGACATAAAGATGTAACAGTTGTCAAAAAATATACATTTTGAAATGAAATTTAAATAAATATAATATAAATAAAATGAATATTAAGAGTTAGATAGTAGGATTTAAAAAATATTTAAAGGCCAAGTATTTTAAAGTAAGTTTTTTATGTCCAATCCATTTCAAATTGAAATGAAGCACCAACTAAAAATAAATACTAAGCAAATAATTCGTTTAGAAATTTCTGAAAACATTAAATATAACCAATATATAGAAAAAACTTTGGAATGTCATAGCCATTATCGCTTAGCCTAGTTATATATCTAAAAAGTGAATATATTTAGATACAAAATATTAAGCGAAATAAAAAAACGCATCTTAATAAATTTTTTTACAATAGCGTTAAATTTTATGTTTATACAATTTTTATCTACCCTCTTTCTAGAAAAGATGACGCTACAATAAAAGGTTACAATTAGATGCTATTTTTAAATTTTACAATAATTGATTTGTGTAATTCTCTAATTATGCTTCCATGCCATATTTACTTATTTTTTTTTCATTATTACTTATACGGTTATAAGAAATTTCTGATAAGTACTACGTTATTAAGTGCTTGTATAATAAAAGTTAAATCCGTGTGTCTACAAGCTTCCCACAATGATTTACATCATTTATTATATTTTCCATAACACCATCTAATAGAATATTTATTTATGATAATCAAAATAATTAATTCTGTTATTGTTTATTATTTCGACAAGTGTTTTAAATCATTCCCAACAGTATCACACTATTCGCCGTTTAGTGACTTTTAACTCAAGTTGTGACCAAGTGACCCATATTGAACCGAGTAGTCACCGATCCAAAGTCCTACTTTATCTAAAAACACATTTTTTCAGTATGTTCTCGTTGATCTTCTCGAGTGCTATATTGTTTGAAAGGGTTCCATAGTACTTTAACTTAGTGACCTAGTGCCCCCACGACACTGTGTAGTGACTGATCACTACTGAAACTTTATCTAAATATAACATTGGATCACGTCTACTATGTTGTTCGTATGGGTTCCATCGTCGTGTAAGTGCTCACACATATTAGTGTAGTGACCGATCACTACTCAACCATCTAGTTTATCTAAATATAACATTAGTATGTTCACGTCTATCGTCCCGTGTGCTATGTCGTTTAAAGGGGTTCCATGGTGCCCGTCGTCGTGTGGCGCTAGAACCGCTGGAGGAGGAGGCTGCTGATACTGAACCCTGATTTGAATTGGTCTGGTGGGTTTCTGGCGACTGGTGAAACAAAAGATTTAAGTTAATTGGATTGTTTACTCACTTAAATTTACACAAACGTATAAGATTTATTAATTCATTAATGTAAAACCAGTGTAATTTGTTAACATTATTTTAAATATGTAATATACAATATTTTTAAGTTTTTATAATTATATATTTTAATGAACGGTGTCATACTTTCGTATGGCGCCGTCCACTAAAAGATTGGAGATTCCTTTATTATAAGTACAACGTAAATGGTTCTCAAATTTAGTTGTTCACTTATAACTTGACCATATGGAGAAATTAATAGAAAAAATCTATGAAACAAAAAGAGAATATAAAAATAAATTTCTAGAACATTCCATACCTTAACACAAGCCCGATCCATGGGCGTTGCAAGACGCAATGTAAGGGAATCCCCGCATGCGTGTATGAGACGTACCACTTCCTCGTGAGAACTCCACTTTACATCTTTATCACCGATTGTTATTATGAAATCACCTTCTCGCATGCCGCCGATCTGGTAAATTGATATTTTTTATCCTATATGTACTTTTGTTATATATTTATATTGTAAAAAAATCATATAAAAAAATTAAAATAGTGCCTATATAAAACAAATACGACGTAACTACAAAATGAATTAAAAATATAAAATAAATAATATTTCGCTTTAAATCGAATCTTATTAAAAGTGGTACATGACAGACTATTTAAAAAAAATAAACTAGAAATTATAGTTTTTTTTTGGATGCTTGCTTGAATTATTATTTTAAGCCTTTTATTATATAATAAAAAATAATTAAAACTTACATCAGCCAACGAGTTAGGTTCTACTCCCGCTATAATAACCGGGGCATCCCCTCTCACGGAGAAACCGAAACCCTCTTCATTATTATTAACATTATATTCACTCGCAACCCTCCTTAAGTCTTTTCCATTCTTCTTTCCATAATCTTTCTCCATCTTATAATCAAAGTGATTATGATTATGATTATCGAAACTGTTTATGTAGACGCCATTTTGTTTCGTCACTCTATGTTTGTCGTAATCGTCGGTATATTTTTCGTCGCTTCTTATAATTTGACTGTAATATGTGGTGTTGTCTTCAGATCTGTCTCGTTTGTCGCTTGATCGTCGTTTGACTCTGATTTCGTCGTTTCGTCGGTGTCGTCGTGCGTGTTTGTCTGTTTGTTTTTGGAGTTGGATCAGTCGTGGGGCGCTCCAGTGTCTTTTTGCTGAGAATATAGCGATGGGTCCTAGGGATTTGAATAGATCTTCTACTCTGTATTGGGCGAAGTCTGGCGGTGTTAGTGCTAGCTGGAATTTTGATGCAGCTGAAATAGAAAATAATACATGACGACAGATAATTACATACATTTGATTAATTTGATGATAATTAAGATTTAATGACTATATTTAAAACATTTTTGTTCACTCATTCTCGTAAAAACAATGTGTGGTCTTCAGTTTTGGAAATATGCAATTTCTTTAAATATAATAAGTAAGTGTTTTAAGACTTTCTTTGATTACTCTATATACATATATAGTACCTAGTTAGTTTGGCACAGTTTTGTTAATTTTGAACATTGGCCGAAATGGATTTGAATCCACAACCGTCGTGCACAGCATAATGCATCCTATATATATATTTATATATAAATAAAGTTAAACAAGTACTTACGTAATATATTTGGTGTATCCAATAAATCTGCGAAATCATCTGGCGGCGGCGCGTGTTCCCTTGAGGCTCTGTCTCTTGCTGCTGTCACTACCCGTGATAGTGCTTCTTTTGTCCGTAGTTCTCTGTATAAATATATATTATTAGATAATAACTGCTAACAAAGGCAAAGTACAGTACGGTTGTCGAGTTGTGGATGCCCGAAGTTAGGTTTTTTAAGTTTTAGCGAATGGCACACTTGGGTACAGGATAAAATTAAGAAAAAAATTAAAATTAAATCTGAGCAGCCTTATACAGCTAATTTTAGCGTGCCCATGATTCATGCTTGCTTCACATATGATTTGGTAGGTAATTAAATGACAGTGCTTAATAATTAATTAAATCGACATAACTACAGAACAATTGACAATTAACTATTGTGAGACACTAAAAATTACATTAAAGATGAAATAAATTTTCATATCTATTTGATGAAGTCAATTCATAGAAATTATAAATAAAATATAAAATAAAAAGATAAACAATAAGCGTACCGACACATCCTTTGAAGTCTTAAAGCTTCTTCATACAATGCCAGTGCTTCCACCAAGTGAGCTCTTCCTAAAGCCACATTGTCTAAGTCCTCGTCGTATTTTAAACCTAAAACAATAATTATAACAATCAAACTTAAATAAAGTCAGGTCAATGAATATGTAAATTATTATATTAAAAACTTTCTTTACCCAAAAATGTCTAAACAAACAAAGCATTGCATTAAGAAATATATGTTACAGAACCGGATACAGAAGTCAGTATTATTTGAGATCGTATTGTGAGGAAGTACTTTCCCTGGAGCCTAAGACAATGACAACAATGACGTGTGGGACAAGGATCATCATTTTGGCTTAGAGGTTTTTATTTTTTAAATGCAATTTTTATTTATATATCTATAAATATAATAAAAGTATTTATCAATAATCAACTTACCATCGTTATTATCCTGCGGTGCGTACAACGCCGCGAGTCGTCCGCAGCGGGAGTGCGGCGCGTGCAGTAGCCCCGTCGCGCAGTACTCGTGCGCTAGACCTGGAAAACAATAGAATTTACAAAAAAATTATATATTTATATTACGTTTTATTTACTTTCGTGAAACCCGTGGGTAGGAAAAGGGAACCTAGTGCTAAGACATTCTGTACTTCACGTTCCGCCAAATTTTCCAGTGTGTGCATTGAGTGTTGATTGACTCTTGACTTTGTGTTCTTACCAGAACGAGAAAAATGAAAATATACCATTTCCTCAAGTGCATATAGAATCTACAAAGGTCTCGCTTACAGTCCACATGTTGACCCACTGCGCCACGATAGCCCCTTTATTCAGTTAGGAAACAGTATGGATTTAGATAGAAACATGTATCTTATAAAATAATCTTATTATAATTGGATTTTGCATATTAAAAAACAGTAAGTATTAACAGCTATTTAGCAAGTAGATTTTTATTGAAGAACTTACCTTTGTAGAATTCAGTTTTGACGTGGACGAGTGACACCCACGAGTATGGCACGTAGTTGAAAACTCCTTCTGTTTGCATCTGAAATCATAATTATTGTTTTAAAATAAAAAAGTAAATAATTAAATAAATAAATATTAAAATAAGTAATTAAATTTTAAGATGTATTTTTTGGTTACACATTTCTTGATTATATCGGATTTTTAGAAATTACATTTCTAAGACACTCAGTTCTTACTTTATTTATTCTCTTGTTTAAAGACATTGCCTATTTAAAGGGGGTAGCCAACTTTCCGTTTTAGGTTCCCTCCTGCCCTGCTGTATACGGAATAGAATCTTAAAGTCACCTTATCATACAGCTGGTGGTAAGTGTGAGCGAGCTGCGCGCTCTCCTGCGCCAGGTCCAGGCACATGTCGAGGTCGTCGCGCAACTCGCGGTCGCCGCCGCCGCACGCCTCGCGCGCCTGCAGCTGGAGCTTCTCGAAGAGACATTCTCTTGCTTGGGCCTGGAGAATTATACATTTTTCAACTAAATGTTAACATTTAGACAAACTAAATATCTGTAGTCTCTTCTCTCTTATATGTATATAGTTTATTTTATTATTCATATTTTTCATATACTACATTTATATTTGACACTTTTAAACATTACAGTATTAGGTTAACATAAATTTTAATTCCAAAAGGTGCAGGTTCATATCTCGTAATGGACCATTTAATGAATTTATTTATTTGGACTCACACAATAGTTGTTACATTTAATTATGCAATACATTTATAAAACAAAAAAAAATATAAAAATAATCATATAAAAATCCATATAACCCTACCGTCATGAGAGCACCAAGCACCAACAAAGTATCAGCAGCTAGATCGACAGAAGGTGCATTTGTGAAGTTTTCATGTATATATCGTAGAGCTCCGGCCGCCCGGAGCAGGGCATCCACCGCCCCGTCGAGCCCGGCACAGGTTGTACGCTCCTGAAGAAAAATATTAGTAGATAATAATTAAATTGTATCTCTATATGCTTCTATACGTATAGCTTCACGCTGTATCCCGTACATAGTAGGGTAGGCAGAAGGATTCTGGAAACCTAGCGTGAAAAGTCTTCTTCTTAAAGTCGTGTTGAGTAGCAGAACTTGACTAAGTAATATGTTATTTACTTACTTGTTTGGCGCCTATCTGTGTGTAGATGCCGGCGATGTTGAATAGAACGCATGCTTTCTCAAATGCCACCGTCCTCTGACACGATGGGACTCCTGAAAATATATATTTGTGGAACATTGTATTCATGTATACTTAGCTATATTAACTTTATATATCACAGTTTTGAGGTTGTCGTGGTTCAGCAGCAATGTCTAACTGTAAACGCGACGATTGTGGGTTCGATTCTCACTCGGAGGTTTGAGTTCTTCCTCGCTCTAGTAACAAGACAATTTCGAGACATTCACACGCAATGTCTCGAAAATTGGGTGGTGCCTGTTCCCTCTGTCTACGTAAATGTAAAAGTGTCAACATTTTTTTGTGGTAAGTGGTGAAGTTTATAATTCACTGTGTCTCCGACTCAATAAATTTTAACTTAATATTTTTTGACAGAGATATATATCCACAAATGCATGGGAAATGCAAATCATTTTACTTAAAATAACATATTATATTAAATACTATATGTAACGTGATATATAGTATTTAATACATGTAAATGATCAGCAAAACGGTTGGCATTTCTACACGCTATTCCCTAACGGCATTTAGTACCTATTCGCCATACGGTATGAGTGTTTATGATTCCAGAACGACTTAGAAAATGTGGAAAGTAGGTGGTTAAAACTGATTTATTATAGTTTAATTACAAATAAAACATCTTTGTTTTCTCAGTGTAGAAAAAAAAATATTTTCATTTCCTCGCTCTGATATAAGACAAGACGAAAATTGGGCGATAAGTGATCTTAACACTAAGTTATTTCTGCTTTCACTGCTATGTGCTCCTATTCAAACATTACTTTTTTTAACGCTTCACGCTGTATCCCGCATATAACAAGGTAGGCAGAGGGAACATGGTCTCGAGAGAGGTGCGAATCCACAACCTGTCGCGTTCTTAGTCACACGCTTGTGCCCCTGCGCCACGACTGGCCTCTACTTATTACAATTTAATATTTACCTGTTAACGAATCGAACCATTCGAAATAGACGCCAAGTGATCGGTCCGGGGGGAAGAACCTCCTCTCAACATAGTACAGCTGGTTGTAATACTTGAACAACAGTGCTACGCCAGCTGTCGAACGGACTGGAGTGCGGATTGCCTGGGAAATGTACAAACAGTATATATTTTTATGCCGAGGCCATACTAGCGGGTAATGCTGTTAATCTTCATTTTCTCGATGATGGACGTTCAAAGTATTTTATTTTTTATTTATTTTATTAAGTTTATCAACGGCTCATACATTGTTACATTTCAGTAAATCTAACTTAAAAACAAAAAACAATTAATGTACTGCCACTTAAAGATAAACACTGCATGCATTTATATAAACATAGGTTTGCAAATAAATAAGCGCGTATCAAAATTACATAAAAATATACTAAAAACTAGATTAAGGAATACACACATACATATATACCATAAATGGGTACATAACCAGGAGCATCAGTAATAACATAATTTACACACATTGTGTTGCTTTCTTAAAAGCTGTTAAAGACATTTTAAAGATATCAATATTCGTGGAGACACAACATTTTTTATTATAAAGTGAGCTAAGCCTAAAGTAGGTGTAGATACGACACATTGCCGATTGACGTTAGGCGATAGCTCAAAATTAAATGGTGGTACATTAAAGAGATTAAAGCGAGAATTAATATTCTGTTTTTGCTTGATAGTTACTTGTTTTGTTTGTGTTTTTTCATTAACAAACTTAATTTTCTAAAACATTTCGACAGTAACAGATGATTATATTATCATCATCATATATCTTTAGAAAATCCAGCATGAGTGCTATGTATTAGTATCGAACATTACCTGTCTCATATCCATAAAATCTGATATCGAGTCCTCGTACGCGGCCGCATTCTCGCTGTAATGCTCTAAGATGAAGTCTTTGAAGGGTTCCCGGAAGTCTACCTCCTTGGTCTCCTTCAGACCGAGAGGTATCATCGGCATCACGCAGTCCTTACTGAAAAAAGTTAATATGTAAACTAATATTATTAAACCAAAATGTTTGTTTGGTGGAACGCGACAATACCGTAAACGTGATTGGTTGTGAGTTCGATTCCAACTCGAGGCAATGAAATATTTATTTAAGTTTATATTTCCATTTTTTCGCTATACTTCGGCGTTGGGTTCTGCTACGAAGCAAGTAATTCTCTAAAACGAGTGGAAGACGCGTGGTGATAACAAGAACTTATAATCTCTTTTCCTTATATCTAAAACGCGGGAAACCACAACAATGTCGGATCTTGTTCTACTTACAGCTAAATGCTACTCGTTTCTTAATTTTAATTGGCTCTGTGAACATTAATTTAATTAATGAACTTTACTACTATTATTATATCGGTTTTAACATAGATCTCATACCTATATATTTGTACAGGTAAATGGAATTTAAGATGTAAAGTGTTTTATTTTTAATTTTTCCTAAGAAACAATTAGGTTAGGACGCTTCTCAGCGTCAGCATGCACACGACTGTTACGGGGTTAAGTTCCGTAGATAACTTAAATGTCTCGTTAGACAATATGGCGTATTAGTACGTATAAGGTTCTATTGCATTCTCTAAATGTGCGGAAAGTGGAGAAAAAATTATATACATACTGGTATTTGGTTCTTTATGTTTTGTCTTCTAGTAGCCGATTTGGTTATATATTTTTTTTAATATTACACACCACAAAAACTACATAGGGAATGTGTTACCTAACAACTGCCGAATCAAAACCGTTCGGTAACTTTAACTTCTCAAATAGAAAGTTATTAGTTTAACATGTTCATACATTATGTATTTTTTTTATTGGAATAGGATCAAATTTGATTTTAGCTTCATGCTTTATCCCAGGGGGTGTGGTCAGGGGGATGAGAGAAGGAAGCACAGAACACTCTGCATTCCAGGCTGTGACTGACAGACAACGCCAAATGTCAATTCCAAAATTACATAGAACGCTAAGATTTGGCATATAGGTACTTGTGATTCGGGGAGGTGTACAAGACGGGTGTCGCAGGGGCAAATGCGTACGACTTCAGTAAACTAAGCGTGACAGGTTGTAGGTTCGATTTCCACTCGAAGATTTCCTCGCTTTGGCTCGCTTTCTAGCCAAAAAAAATATTACAAAAATGAAATTGCGAGCGACCACTAGTATTAGATTAGTTACATAAATATTTAATATTTGAAGTTTAAATAGTAAAAGAAACAATAAGACACATCCATACCTATATTATAAATTCGAAAGTAACTCTGTCTGCCTGTCTGTCTGTCTGTCTGTCTGTCTTTTACGCAATCAGGGCCAAACCGCTAATTTAATTGTGATAAAATACTCATATAGAAATACTTGAGGGTCCCGGGATGAACATAGGATACTTTTTTTTCTCATATTTGTAATATTTTCGATTTATACCAATATATTAAAATAGTTAATTTGACAAACAATTTATTCCGCCATGTTAATAACAATCGTCGCTACGCGTTGCTAAGCAACGGCTTGCAAAGTTTGTTGTTTTAAGAAAACGTCACCCAAAGTGAGTTTGCTTAATGCATACATGGCGCGCGCCGATATAGATTTGTATACATTAACAAAAATTAGATGATTTCTATAATTTGATATTCATCCTTATGAAAATAAATATAATAGTCACTTTTAGCATTTCATCTAGATGGAAATTATAGTTTACTGTATAACATTCTAATAAATAATTAAGATGTGACTGATTCCAAATGACCTAGCCTTCGGGCGGCATAATATGAGTATGACCGACGCGAACGGGCGGATGACTTTGATGATTTTGTAAATTTTTATAGATTTTCGAATTACTATTATTTTTTATGTAATTATTTGCTGCTTATAATTAATTTATCTCAGTTCGGTTATCTATACCGATGTTATACACTTAAAATATCGTAATTTTAATCATTTGAGATTTTATTTAATATTGTTCGCAAAAATTAATAATTATTTAATATAGAAAAATGTTTAGTACGCGCGCACAGCAAACTTTAGGTTTTTTTTTCTAATATTAAGAATTTCCTTTAGTTACTTTTACTTCTTTGGTTTGTTCATTTCGGTTACTCAGATATTTTTTCTAATAATAAATCTCCACTTATTATTATTTTTTAACTTATTTCAATTATTTAGGCTTATATTTTCGCGGGCGTAGCCGCGTCCGGGCCCACTAGTTAGTATATAAATAAAAAGCTAGTTTCTCAGCCCCTAACTAAACGTCGCCGCTTTGCTACAATTACACGCCGTTAACTTTTTGCACTCATTTAGTTTCATTACGCACTCGTTTCGTGTAAAAGTTGTTATTTCACTGTCAGTTAATTATTGAGATCGGCTAATTCTGGGTTTTAACTAATTTAGCAACTATTATACTATGTGGGAGAAATGTATGATTTTTTTCTATTATTGTAGTATACGAGTATAGTATACTTTTTGCAGCTTCAGGCTTTTACTGCACACCACGGCAGAGAGAGCCCGACACCAACCAACCACCAACATCTATCATTTTAACTTATTCTGCTCATTCTGTCGTCTCCGCCTCCCTGATTATGAGGGAAAATAGCTTACGAGTTAAACGTACTCCTTAATGGGTCCGCTCTGCCCGCGGTGGCAACCGGGCTTTAGTATTAAGGCACTCCGTTCCACACTTTCTGCAGAACTTTCTGCGTAACTTGCGTGCTGAGTGGCGAAACTTAACGCCGCATGCTCCTTGCTTTCTCTACGTAGCGCAAGAGTTGTATTAAAAAATAAATATAATCATTTGCAAGGTCTACCTATTGTAATGTAAAAGACGTGATTATAATAAATGCAAGTTTGCTCCAAGTACCTGTCATTCTGATATAGCTCAACTGAGGAGTTTAGTTCAGCAAGCTGTTCCTTCAGGAGTTGCAGGTTCGAATTAACGAAGCTCAGCTCCAGTGCGACTGTCTCGCGAAGTTTTC
Organism: Heliconius cydno galanthus; assembly: GCA_036379175.1. Classification (NCBI taxonomy): domain Eukaryota; kingdom Metazoa; phylum Arthropoda; class Insecta; order Lepidoptera; family Nymphalidae; genus Heliconius; species Heliconius cydno. The sequence goes on along the minus strand of JAKRZM010001297.1, from coordinate 90,313 downwards.
GGTTTGTTGTCGCCTGAAACAAACATACATACATACATACATACAATAAAGTAAATGTTGTTTAATGTATTTTAAACAGGCACAGATATGTTTGATAATAGGTAAATGAGAACGATAATATATTAAAGTATCTACAAATTTCAATATTGTTTTTATATGAATACCATAACAGATTTGTGAGTCATTTCCGTTTCTCAGTATATTGTTGATACAAACAAAGGCACGCACCGAACCGTGCCCCCCTTGCCTGAGGGTTGCTGACCCCTGACCCTGCACTAAAGCTCTGCCATGGAGAAGAACTTTAACTACAATTATTTTCAAAAATAGAAAAATAGTTTTACAAATTTACCAATTTTTTTCGAACATAAATGAAAATTTCCCCGGGTGAGAATGGAACATAAAATCGTCACGTTTATAATCCAGAATCTTTGCTGGTGAAGCACTATAACGGTGGATTATGATGATAATTTTTCATTATTACAAACCACCATAGCGCCTAAGGTTAGACATTAGGAGAAAGCGATACAATTCGTTCGACCACGTAATGATAGGAAATATAAATATAAATAAAATGTTCGCTAACAGCTTCACATTTGCAAATTCATTTTTCTATAGATCTCGATTTGTTAAGTACTATTGTAAGTATAATAAATTATAACATTTATCTTTTTAGAATTGGAACTTACACATACGTACCTACGTTACACATATGATAAATTATAAGCAAAAAATCATTTTTAGAAAAAGCTTTTATTTTAACGCTTTAAAAAGGAGAAAATAAAATTTGTCTTTTAAATTTTAACTATCATAAAAGCTTGTCGCGCGATTTACTTGTGCAACTAAACTAGTACTAATTTAATTATGTAAAATCTGCTAGGTTTCAATTTTTAAAGTTTCAATTTAATTAAATATTGATTAACAGAACTAAACTTGTAACGTCTTCTAGTCGCTTTTTTGAATATATTCATATCTTAAATTAAGATTAATCGAATATTTGTATGAAGCTAATTTCTTAATTTTCTTCATAAACACAAAGTTCTCTAACCATATTTCTTATTAACAGAACCACATTTAGTTCGTTAAATATATTTTATTTGCGTGTATCTTTATATATTAAACAGGTCTTAAATAATAATTATTATTAGACCACTACATAGTCAAATCTTTTTCCTGCTCTTTTTTATTATATGACAGCTTATCAAGTCTGTGAAAGTACTAGAGAGATGCCTTTCTTGTGCCTGTCACTTGTTAGTCGTATGTCATTAGCCGGCAGCTGCACTTACAGTCAACCTACTTCTGGACTATTGGAAGGCTTAACAACTTATAATTTTAATTTAAAATATATTTAACGCAACGAGGTCGTCGTGGATCAGGGGCAGGATGTGACTGTAACGTGATGCTTGCGGGTTCGATCCCCGTTCGAGGGATTGAATTGTTATTTATTGATATTTTCATTTTCGCTCTGGCACCAAGATAAAAAAGCCCGGCGTTGGCGTAAAAATTTCGGCGGAAAGTGGAGAATGGAGTCTCTTAACACTAGATCCCCTCTGCCTATGCTGGTGTGTGCAGGATACCTACAGCGTGAAGCTGATTTCTTGATTAAATGCAAGAAGACGCACGCACTTTTGTATCGTCGAATGCTATGCTATAAAGCTTGAAAGCTTCGACTGACAAGCCCCGGCAATCAATTAAACAGATTATCTTTTAAATCAAATTTATAACAGCTTAAAAAGTCTTGTTTTCTAAAATGTCTCTACAATTAGACAGCTTCCGTTTACAATTTATTATTTGATTTGACTAACATATGAAAAAACTAATTTAAAAAGGTAAACTGATTACAAATACTTGAAAATTACTTATTATATTCATATGTCCTCTTCAAAAATGTATTGATATTTATTTTAAATATCTTAAAAACTACTGCGGCAGTTCTCTAAATCAACATTGATGATTTCGATTTAGAATAAAATTAATTATCTGGATATTAGTTTGCTAAAAATTTTCTAGATAAATATGCAAACATTTATAAATTCTTACAAAATTTACCGCACTAGCACTACTAGGAGGCCTAAATTGTTCATCCAATATCACCTACGCACATATAAAAAAGGAAAGGATCCTTTCTTGAAAGTCGGTTAATGAACAAGCTTTCCTATAACAAAAAAGTTATCGACCATAACAGATCACATATAAAGTATATAAAGAAAATTGCTTTACATTCTCCACTCATATTTGCTGTCACCAACTTGCATAAGAAGTAAATGTTTATGCAATGCTCGTTGTAAGCGCATTGCCTTCCGCGTTGTGGTCTAAGCTGTTTACACTGTTGCAATATCAAATGATAGGTGTTTTAAATACTATATTACAATTTTTTATGTTAAATAACTATTGAGGACGTGGTGACGCAGCGTACCGTAAACGATGGTTCAGACTTCGACTTCTACTCGGCAGAAGGAATTATTTTTATTCCCTGGCACTGCTAACAAGGAGGCGCCTAACGGAGTGTCTTAACACTACGTTTCTTACTGTAGCTTCATTCGCTATTCCGTCATACCCGAGAAGGCTCAGAAGGACTACCCAATTATTAAGACATAGTGTTTTGACTTCTTGTCAAAGCGAAAACGCAATGGTTACCAATTGCGCTTTTGAACCATTGGGTTCCCAAAAGACGGAATTATTTATTTTCATTTCCTCGCTAAGGCAACAAGACCAAGCGCGACGTTGAGTCTGTATTATTTCGTAGTTAACATTTCTAAAATAAGGCAGGAAGTAGAAATAGCAGCTTTTCAGCACTAGGTTCCCATTACCTACCTGAAGTCTATACAAAATTTTAAAACTTCATATACATATATCTACTAATAGACAAACAGTAATCTATACTTACTTTAAAGAGGTTCTCCGCACCAGCGCGTAACCGCAGTTCCTTATTGATTTCTTGGTTGAGCTGACACCGGCGCGTCTGTAACCGACCGCGGCAGGTGGCCACGCGGGGATCTGAACCCTGGAGAAAAGAAAAATATTATGTTATAATTTAATGAATATCGGATCTAGATCGGGGCGTTGGGTTTCCCCCCTCAGCATGTTTTATCTTTTGAATGGACCGAGAATGGAGAACGCAGTGTCTCAACACTAAGTTATTTGGTAAAATAAAATATTATATATAATTGTTTTAAAATATATTATTCAGAAGAGGTTATAATCATTAGGTACATAATAATTATGTAATAGTAATAGGTTCTTTAAGAGACTAAATAAGAAGTTAAAGTTTACTCTACTTTTATTTAATTCTAATAAAAATAGGGAAGTTCGATTCCCACTCCAAGAAATGTATATAGGTACATTTTTAATTGTACAATGTATATGAATTTCATATTTTCTTTTTCTCTTTCTGGTAACGAGGCAAAATGGGAAGAATAAGTAAGAAGTTTCTTAACACTACCTTCCCAGGTTCCCTCAGCCTACCCTGCTACGTGTGAAAATATAATAATATGTCTCGAAAATTTGGCGGTACGTTGAGAACGTCTTAACACTAGCTCTTCTTTGTCTATCCTGCTAACGCGAGAAACAGCGTGAAGCTGAAAATAACCAAATCTACACAGGGTACCGCCACCGTCCATCGGAATCTGTCGTAAGTGAGGTGCATACCTTGCACGTTGCAATGATGCGTTCAAGTGGATCCGCTTTCACTAGACATTAATGTAACGATTTTAACACTTACTCGTGAATCGATTTTATATATTATTAGATATTAGTTTTATAGAAATATTATCTGTGGTATTATTTATATTATACTTGTAGGTTTGTTTTATAATATTTTTAAATATGTTATTCAGATATTTTGTATAAGGTACTGAAAATCAAATTTTAGTTCATATGTAGACTTTTATTAAGTTTATTTATTTTGTTACTTAGTAATTCATAATTTCCTATGTTATATCGATATTATTAGTTTGTCGACTTTAAAGTGTAAAATTTTTAAGCTAGAAATTTTTACTATTTAAAAATTTCAAAGCGATATTTTTCAATGCTCACTGGCTTTTTGGTTATTTAGAAATATGTGTCATTGTGGAACTTCACATCCATGGTTCTACCAAAATAAAGAATCGTACATACCTACTCGTAAATATATATGCAATTCTTTAATGTGGATTTGAACCTAGAATCATTAACATTTATTAAATAATATTTATAATGATGCTATTAAATATGTAACAAATACAAATAAGTAACAGTTACAAGCTTTGAATAAAAATGATATTCACTTAAGAAATATTCAATATGAACACGCAGTAGGTAACACAAATGTATTCGATACACGAAATGTTGCTAGCAAAGTATCACCTACGTAATTGAAGTTGCTTAAACGCTTATTAATTACTTCGTAATAAATTAATGACATTGAGGCCGTCGTAGTCCGTAGTTGTAGGTTCGATCCCACTTGCGGTAAAGATTTTTTTATTGTCCCTCTAATAAAAGGCAAGGCCAGACGAGGAGAGACGAGGACGAGGAGCGGAGGAGCAAGAATGGGAAAGCCTTAAAGGGAGTCCTATCTATAGCAGGGTTGCTATACGCCAAAAAAATTAAAGCTAAAAAAAATACAGTCGAATTGATAACCTCGTTCTTTTTGAAGTCGGTGAAAAAATATAATAATGTTCGTTTATCCGTACGCGTATATTATAAGCATAGGAATTGGTTTATCAAAATTATCTAATAAGTATATTTTTAAAATGATAGCCACCTTGGCGCAGTGGCATAGAGCCTGACTGTAAACCCGACTGTTGTTAGTTCGATCTCACTCGAAGAAATAAACTATTTTCATTTCCTTACTCTGGTCATAAGGCGCAAACAACAAAGTGCGGCGTTAACTTCCGCCATTCAACACGTATTATCTCGGAATTTAGGCGGTGCATAGGAACTTTATATCCCTTGAAGTTACCTTAAATGAGAATACTATAATATAAAAAAAACCTCAAAAGAACTCAGCGTGGCATAAAGGACTATTATTTAACAATCGATCTATAATTTATACCAATTATATATAAATGGCTATATTTGCATCATAAAATAAAAAAATCATTGTGACAGAAGAATCTATACATTCGTTACTATAAACACAAATCACGTATAATAAATACTTCTCTTGAATACAAATAAGCTTGCAATAAAATATGATTGTACCATCAAAATGCACCGAAAAGGTATGGAGATTTGATGGGACGTGCAAACGCTGTTAATATGTTAAGCAAATGAGTAAATAGTGAGACATGAATAACTCAAATTTCTGGTTTTCCCTTTCATTTTACCTTTTTATATACATTGGAATAATTTACTGATTCACATTAAACATTTATATAATGTCTTTATCCGTTATTGACAGACATAATACAAACGAAATTATTGGAATTCCGATATAAACATTATAAAAAGAGAACTAAAGCACTAGGTTCCCAGGTTCCCTCTGCCTATCCGGATATGTGCGGTAAACATTACTTAATTTTATAATACGAAGACTTCTCTCAACAAATAGCCGCTGAATCATCCAGTAATTTAAAGCTCTATACGTTCGGAATGAAAATTGCTATAAGGAGTGCTTTTATTACGAATTGTAAAATGATAATTTAAAATAACTATTATTATAGTAATCTTGTTTATAATTTATTATGGTTTATTTTTTTTATATTTATTCTATGAATTTATCTATTAATAAAGTTGGGAAAAACGATGATTGTGGGTGTGATTCCTTTTCGGATTCATTTCTAAAAATATACTTATTGCTCCGATCGGGCTAGACAATTTTTTTAGTTACACGTTAAACCCTGCACGTGGCAGGGTAGGCAGACGAAATCTGGGAGCCTAACGTTAAGGTATTCTTTCCCACTCTCCGCTAAATTCCGGAGGCAATGCGGGTCGAGTGGTGGAACTTAACGACGGATTGTGCCTCGACACCAGGGAGACTGAAAGAAATAAATAAGAATAAAATACCTACTTAAAGAAATATGTATAAATTTACAATTTAAATTGAAAATGTGTTTATTTATACAAATAACACAAATCGGTAATATAGATTTTACGGAGCGTGTCGAATGTCGATGTTTTTCACATTACTCAAATAGAATAATTAAACATCATGCATCAATTATTTGGTTCCGATTGCTAAAGAGTTTCCAATATTTTAAATTTAAATAGCCAGCCGTCACACGCTTGTGCCCACAAGGGGTGTGACTGTAAACTTCTACAACTATCAATAAAACAGCATTGATTTAATATCAGCTTCACGCTGTATCCCGCACACAGCAGGGTAAGCAGAGGGAACAAAGTGTTAAGATAAGCATTGCGTGTTGAGTCGCAGAACTCAACGTCGTGCTTTGCCTCGACACCAGAGCGAAGAAATGGAAATATAAACATAAATAAATATTTCACGTCCTCGAGTGGGGATCGAACCCACAACCGTCGCGTTAAAGCGTGCCCTTGTGCCGCTGCGCCACCACGGCCGACGCCTTCAATGTTATTGAAAAATTATAATATTTTTAGCTTTACATTTTATTCTTAGCGAGTTAGCCAGCAAATCTAAATTCATAGCGATGATAATAATGTTTTTAAGAAAAATATTTGTCTAGAAATAAATAACATCGATAATATTTTACTTCACTGAAAGGGAAGTCCAATGCATAAAATGTACTTTGAAGAAATGATACAGATCGAATTGCGTTGTGATCAAGTTCTATTGTCTTTGGAACGTGAGAGGCATGTTTCCGATGCGAGCTTTGTTTATGGTATTAGTTAGTGATACTATACTGTTTAAAGCGCCATACTATACTGTTTTGGTAGGAAAATGGCCTGAAACAAGACTACGTAAATGTTTTTTTTAATTTTAAGTTCACGCTGTATTAGAACGAGGAAAAGAAGACATTACATTATTAAAATAATTAATTCTCCCGAGTGGGCATAAAACCCATAATGGTCGCGCTTAACGTCACATGCTTGTGCTACTGCTCGACGACAGTCTCCTAGTTTATTATAGCTCTTGAGCTAAAGATTCAGTTATGATACGCCTGATACTTTCAAATATCATCATCATAAATTTGTTTCATTAAAGTTATTCTTAATAAAATAACCGTAACTGTACGCCTTATGCATTACTATAGACATATCATAAAATAACCACAGTTAATCATTATTTTATATACCGTTTTGTGCGTGGATAATAAAAGACAAACAAAAGTACTTCAAGTCATAAATGAACTATAAGAGACAAATATTACTCTTTGAAAACCACATAAATTAGTTCTGTGCTAAGTCTCGTATACCTCTATAATTTAAACCATAAACGTTTTAAATTAAGCAATATATTTTACAAGAAGCATTTTATTACGCAAAGCAGCACCGCTTTAAACACAAAATGACCCGAGAAAAATATTTAACAGCGAAAATTGCCTCAATTAACCAGTTCTGAGATTACTATAAACGCATAAATGAGGTTGAATGGTGGCTGAATGTTGCGCAACTGTGGATAAAAAAAAGTTCCGTTGACAGCTGACGCCATGACAGATTACGATCAAGATGGCGGTTTAATCTTTTGATTGCGAGTCAATTTGTAATTTATTTGTTGCAAAAAATGAGTATTTACTTAAAGTATGAAGGAATGTAAGAATATTAATTATATAGGTATGAGTTTAATATGTATTTCTTTATAATTGGTGCTGTGCTTTTAATTAAATAAAATGAAAAAAAAAAAATTAAAAGTGTGAGAATCGCCTTATCATCATATTAAAGATGCTAAGATATTAATTTACAAAACCTATAATATTAATAAATAACTCAACAATAACTACTATTCAACTTTAAGAGAGAGGTATCCAACCTAATTCCATTATTAATATACCGAAAATTATTTTATTTTTAATTATTTTAAAATTGTACCACATAATATAATTAATAATATGTATAATATAGTTGTTTATGATATTTTTTTTTCGATAATTAGATTTTTTAAATTTATAATCATTATTAAAACTCCAATTGATTAAAAAATACAATCAAATTGTAATCTAAGAATGCATATGTAAATATTTAATTTATATTTTTTGTAATTGTATGTATCAGAAATAACCTTATTTACTTTTATTATTAGTCTTAGTGTATTATAATGAACTATTTCATTATAAACTAATTAAAATTAATATCAAATCATTTGTTCTCACTATAACTTATTCATTATAGAGACATAAACGTCGATTACATTTTAATAGTTGGAAGAGAATTTCACTTAGAAAGGCTCTTTCTTCGGCATGCTAACTAGTATTGGAGCTATCCATGCACATGTCACGTAATGTTATGTAACACACAACACTTTCATTATTTTGTATTCTTTTAAATTGTCAAAATTTCGTTTGAGTTCTGTGACTATAGTTTGTACAACCTTTACAGATTTTGCTCGATATTTATTTGTATTTTTTTAGTTAATTATAGTATAGCATAAAAATGTAAAATGAATCTTTCTCAGTCGGGGAAATTACTTTTTTTCGTTTCCTCGTTCTGGTAACAAGACAGCGCGGTGTTGAGTCACTCAACAGGTAAGGTCTCGAACATAGAGCAGTGCGTGGAGAAAGGAGTGTCTTAACACTAGGTTTCCTCTGCCTTCCTTGTTAGCTTCCTTGTACACACTAAGTTCTCTTTATAGCCTACAAGCCACAAAGTACGCGCCACCAGCCACTATGAAAGTAATAAATTAAAAAATAAAAATAGTAAATTCAAAAATAGAAAAACTCTTGCCCTTCCTGTAGGAGAGACAATAATGACATTTTCTAATATGCCTTTAATAATTTATGTGAAGAATAAATATTTCAATTACATAATGGTACGTCTATTAGTAATTCTTATCGTGGTTTCAATATATTTACATTCAGACTGCTAAGTATACACAACCAACGCATATTAAATATTTACATGCCTCAGTAATATGACGCCGCGTCGTTTTGGCTTATTAAGACTCATACCCACTTACTGGAATGGAAGTAAGAATCGTACATCATCTTGACTGTAGCTATGTAATGGTTACAGGTTCAAGTCCATTCGATATAGGTAAATGGCTCCCTATACTTCAAGTATACACGTTTTTCATGCAGATAAAGTGGGTGTGTGCTGCAAAATCGACTGGTTGTGGGTGGGTTGAGGATCGACCTCATTCGAGGAGATGAAATATTTATTTAAATTTATATTTCCATTTCTTCGCTCTGGTGTTGACGCAAAAGTGCGGCGATGAGTTCTGCCACTCAACACGCAATGCCCCCAGAATTCGGCAGAAAGTGCAGTGGCAGGGCAGTGGAGTGTCTTAACACTAGATTCCCTCTCAATTCTGCTGTGTGCAGGATACAGCGTGAAGCTGATTTATTATTTTATTTATGGAAATGAAAATTAATCCACATTTTTTTTTAATTTTTTTATATTTTTTTAGCTTCACGCTCTAGCTCTCAAGATACTTCCATTCCCTACTTTCCGCACAATTCTGGCTGGCACACGTGCTAATAACTCTAAATACTCAAATATTACTACATATTTTTCTAGCAGTATTAGAATCCACAACTATTCCGTTCATCCGTACGAATGCGCACTCCGCCACTATAGCTATAAATCACACCAATAAAACTTACATAACTCGCAACGGAACGCTGTTATAATCGTATTATTACGTCCAGCTAATTGTGACCGGGTATCGAACCTGCTGGGGCAATGTAACGGTAACCGTATACTCGTGTAGCGGTCACTTATTATAGAATACGATTCTTATGTGATTATATGTGGGAATTAATTTTGCTTGTATGCTTATAATTATTATACGTATATATTATGGAAAAATCATTATTATATTGAGGCCAGTCGTAAAGCAGGGGCATAAGCTTATGATTGTAAACGCGATAGGTTGTGGGTTCGATTCCCACTCGAGGTTAATTAATATTTTCATTTCGTCACTCTGGTAACGATGCATAACGCGGTGTTGAATTCAACGCCGTGCTTTGCCTCGACACCAAGGCGAAGAATGAATGAATTCAATAAATATTTTATTTCCTCATGTGGGGATCGAACCTACTACCAGTCGCGTTTACAATAACACACTTGTGGCCTTGCGCCACGACTGGCCTTAAAAACATTCAAATTCCAAATAAATACAAATTCGAATTGTATTTGTTTGATGGTTTCCTAAAAGAATTGCCCAATGTGGACGTGCTCGTCGGTTCTTAAAGAATAGGTGCGAAGTAATTCACAAACCCTATTGTTGTGGCGTAGACTGTATGTTACAGAATCTTTTGTTTTTAGCAAATTTAGATTACAACAAGGAAACAAGATATCTGTTTTGTTTTATATTAGTAAAGATAGAAAAAAAATTGCTATGTTTAAATAAGTTTAACGAAGAAATAAGTCCTTTGTGGCACAGTAGTACAACTGTAAATATGAAGGTTGATGCTTCGATCTTCACTCGCGAATTTCCGCAAATTTCCAAAATTGGTGAGCAATTTTCTCTCTGGCTACACTGTTATGCGGCAAAATCGTGGAGTTGCCTCTTACGTAAGAAAAACAGATGATTCCAACGACAAACACTACTTAGCAATATAGCACGAACGATCTCTATAATAAGCGATTGCAGATGATCAAGATCAAAATCCTATAAAATGTTTGAGCAATTCTATTGTTTTTTTTGTTTGCTAATCTCCAATATTGCCAACCTTGAGGAAGACATTTCCGACATGGATAGTTAGTTATTTTATTACACTAATATAATGGATTCGACGTGATGGAAAATGTTGAAAGTACACCGTTATGGATCCGTTGCATTATATTGTTGATTATGCATGCAGTATTTCTGTAAATTATTGAAATATATCTAAGTGTATTAATTTTTAATATTAATTTCAAATTTTAAAGGCATCGTTATCTGTAAACGCAACGATTGTGGGTTTGTTTTTTACTCGGGGAAATAAACTATTGCCAATTACTCTCTCTCTAGTAATAAGACAAACCGCGGCGTTGAAATCAACATACATGTTATGTCTCGAAAGTTGGATGGAAAGTGGGAACAGTTTCGTAACCCTGGGTTCTTTCTACGTGCTCTACCCTATGGCAGGCTGAGGAGCTTACGGTATACATAGTGAAATAATAAAAAAATAAGAAACCACTCGAGTAAAGACAAAAAACAATACAAATATATCAATAATCATTAATAGTGATGTGTACTAAACTATCACTTTCTTAATAAAAAAAAAAGATTTTCCATCTCTTAAGATAAGCAGCCCAATTAAAAAATGCCCTTAGCTGCAAGCAACATGGTGAATTAGAAAGCGCGGATGGCCATGTCTCTACATACCCACTACTTTCCCCTCGAAACGCAATTACCTACAATTATAGGCTTATCGTGGTACAAACTATCTAATTAAATATGTAACGAAACTTGAACCCGTTACCCGCTTGTCGTTTAATTAATCTACTTTCGACGGTGGTCTTTTTTCTTAGTTTTTACGTTATTTTTTTTCTTAGTTGTTTTGTTGATTGTTATGTAATTTAAAATATAAAAATATAGAGTGAACGTAAATTAATAGTAAAGTAAACATAATAAATATAAAATAGAAGTCATAAAAAAATTTTTTTTTGTGTTTATTTTTTAGCTTCACGTTTTATTTTATTTTTTACGTCGCACAGATTTTTTCCCATTGAGACTACCGCCACAATTANCTCTCTCTAGTAATAAGACAAACCGCGGCGTTGAAATCAACATACATGTTATGTCTCGAAAGTTGGATGGAAAGTGGGAACAGTTTCGTAACCCTGGGTTCTTTCTACGTGCTCTACCCTATGGCAGGCTGAGGAGCTTACGGTATACATAGTGAAATAATAAAAAAATAAGAAACCACTCGAGTAAAGACAAAAAACAATACAAATATATCAATAATCATTAATAGTGATGTGTACTAAACTATCACTTTCTTAATAAAAAAAAAAGATTTTCCATCTCTTAAGATAAGCAGCCCAATTAAAAAATGCCCTTAGCTGCAAGCAACATGGTGAATTAGAAAGCGCGGATGGCCATGTCTCTACATACCCACTACTTTCCCCTCGAAACGCAATTACCTACAATTATAGGCTTATCGTGGTACGAACTATCTAATTAAATATGTAACGAAACTTGAACCCGTTACCCGCCTGTCGTTTAATTAATCTACTTTCGACGGTGGTCTTTTTTTCTTAGTTGTTACGTATGCTATGTTTTGTTGATTTTCATGTTACTTAAAATGAAAAAAAGATTTAAAATGAGTTAACGCAAATTAGTAGTAAAGTAGGAAACATAATAAATATAAAATAGAGTTCATAAAAAATATTTTTTTTGTGTTTATTTTTTAGCTTTACGCTTTTTAAATTTTTTACGCCGCTCATAGTAAAGTAGGCAGAGGAAACCTACTTTGTGTAAGACACCTTTTCCCATTGACACTACCGCCACAATTACCACTACCGTTCCCCACTCTGCCGAATTATAGAGCCATTCCGTGTTGAGTGGGTGAACTCAACATCGAGCTTTGCCTCGATACGACAGTGAAGAAATGAAAAATATTTCGTTTCCTCGAGTGGGAATCGAACTCACAACCCGCCGCGCCTTCTAATGCCACCAGTGGTCTTAGTAATGAATATATAATAAAAAAACTAGCTTTTACGAGAACAAAAAATAAAACTCATTAAGTAAATAAAAATCAAATCCCATAATAATTATTCTCAAACGGTCAACTAAATAAGGAGTATCGTGAAAGGTGGCGCATCACGTCCAAGAAAGTCGTCGTGTCTAATACCTTATACGAGTACCTTACATGTTGAATACGTCTATTTTGAGCACTAAGAAAGTGCATTTAAATGCAATATATTTACATCTTCACTCAAGTGGTTTAGTGGTTAGTATAAAGTAAATGAATATGAAGCTACAAATTCGAATATAGTTTAATTGAAGAAATATTTTAGGATATTTTAAACGAAGCGGTAAGCTACCCAGAGAGAATGAGTGCTGAAAAAATGACGAAAAAGTTTTCTGAAGCAAGAGTGGTAAGAGAGGCAGGGGGGACATCTTGGTTGACTTTTGAGGACACAATATCGATGATACTAAAGAAAGGGGACGTAAAGAGCGTGAGGAACTCCGGAGAACATATATGAAGGTGTTGATGACAATGGACGAGGCGAAAGAGGTATGCAGAGACCGTGTCGTTGGCGCTCCGTTCTCTATTGCTAAACCGCTAGGGATAAAGCTTGGAGCTAAAAAGAATTGATTCTTTGGTTTTTTTATTCTCATGTTGTATATGTAATATGAATTTCATCCTTACCTCAATTTACTAATGTTTTTCACAATCATTCTCGTCATATTGGAACATCCATACATAATTATATGAAAATTAAGCAACCTAAATTCGTATCTGCACACCAAGGACAACGTTGCAGTGCTTTAATAAATATGCATACTACGAGTATAACTGATAACTGATGTAATAAAAATTGCGTTTCAACTTGTTAATTTATTCGTACCAATTTGATATGCAATTTAAATAATTTTTAACCTGGTTAAGTTTGCTATTTGCCAACTTTTAAAATCGCAAGGTGATATACATTTTTTTTTATTTTGTTTATAAATAATAAAGTTAATTATTTAATTTAAAAAGTTAATTATTAAGTTTATTATTTATTTTAATTTTGTTTTAGTTTCATGATGTTCCTTCAATCTAGGCCAGGTGGGCAGAGGAAAACTGGTGTTAACATATTCTTATGTCCTTATCAATAGCTGAGCATAATGCCGCCCTACATCTAACAGGTCGGGCAAATGAGAATGCATTAAATATTATCATTCCCTCGAGTGGAATCGAACCCACAACCGTCGCTTTTACAGTCAGTTATCCCACTGCGTCACAAAAGGCCTCTAAATATTCAAATTATGTAGTTTTTTCTGTTTGTGTATAAAAAAAAATAAGTATAAATATGTAATTAGTAATTAACATTTTAAAGTATTATAAAATCATTTCTTATGATTGATATAGATGACTTGCGCACTTGCGGACTTATATTACGTTAAGTTTCTTCGGTTACGATTCAGCGATAGATTAAGTAATAAAATATAAAAAATTAAAAAATCATGCAGATTGGTAGAGCTGTTAAAATATGGAATTATGGGGGTAGTCGGTAAGAGTCTAAAACACTTTATCTCGGATCGCCATAATTAAAGAACAACAATAACAAACACTTTACTCTCTACTTCTTTGGTGCACATGACACACCCCAAGTGTCCGAAGTAAATCTGATGGCAGGTACAGTACGTTACGTCAAATAGATCAGCACGCCTCGATAAATGGACTAGGAGAAACAAAAAACTATTCAAATCAAAACAGTAGTTTCTGAGATAAAAGCGTTTAAACAAACAAACTCCTCATGTCTATATTAGAATGTATATTAAAAATATAGATAACGCAATATATTTTAAATGTTATTTAAATTTTCATATTATATTTAATTTGATAAAAATATAATATGTAAGGCGGATTAATAATAGACAAAAGTTTCCAAACTCAATGTCAGTACAATTTTATTGCATCTTGCATAACCGTTAACTGTTGCGTGTTAGTGCGTAATTGAATTCGTCTTCAAATTTATATGTAGGTACACATAAGTACGTATAATATTTTAATTGACACCATTATGGTTCAGTGGATTTATGTAAATATTGTAGGTGCAAGTTCAAATCAATATTTTATATTTTTTAATTCTGCTAGTGCTAGAAATCCAATAGCTACCTACTTTGCTAAAATTAGCTTAATCCTATCCTACTAATATTATAAATGCGAAAGTTTTTAAGAATGGAAGTTTGTTCCCATTTCACGCGAAAATTACTGAACGGATTTAGATGAATCTTTACAGTAATATAGCTTATACATCAAGATTACCGCATACGCATAATTTATATAAAGAATGTATATAATTTCATTTTGCTATAATATAATACTTAGTTAAGTTTAAGCGGGCGAAGCCGCGTTTGTGTCGCTATTGCGTAGATATTTTTATTATAACACGTTGTAACACTCTAACCTTACTTTTCCATGACACCATAATCAAAACCATCATCATTTATTNAGATTTTTTCCCATTGAGACTACCGCCACAATTACCACTACAGTACCCCACTCTGCCGAATTATAGAGCCATTCCGTGTTGAGTGCTTTGCCTCGATACGACAGCGAAGAAATTAAAAATATTTCGTTTCCTCGAGTGGGAATCAAACTCACAACTTGTCGCGCTTACACGCTCGTGCTTCTAATGCCACGACTGACCTTAGTAATGAATATATAATAAAATAACTAGCTTTTACAAAAACAAAACATAAAACTCATTAAGTAAATAATAATCAAATCCCATAATAATTATTCTCAACCGGTCAACTAAATAAGGAGTATCGTGAAAGGTGGCGCATCACGTCCAAGAAAGTCGTCGTGTCTAATACCTTATACGAGTACCTTACATGTTGAATACGTCTATTTTGAGCACTAAGAAAGTGCATTTAAATGCAATATATTTACATCTTCACTCAAGTGGTTTAGTGGTTAGTATATAGTAAATGAACATGAAGTTACAAATTCGAATGAAGTTGAATTGAGGAAATATTTCTGGATATTTTAAACGAAGCGGTAAGATACCCAGATAGAATGAGTGATGAAAAAATGACGAAAAAAATTCTGGAGCAAGAGTGAGTAGAAAGAGAGGCAAATGGGACATCTTGGTTGACTTTTGACGACACAGTACCGATGATACTAATGAAAGGAGACGTAAAGAGCGTGAGGAACTCCGGAGAACATATATGAAGATGTTGATGACAATGGACGAGGCGAAAGAGGTATGCAGAGATCATGTCGTTGGCGCTCCGTTCTCTATTGCTAAACTACTAGGGATAAAGCTTGGAGCTAAAAAGAATTGATTCTTTGGTTTGTTTATTCGCATGCTGTATATGTAATACCTCAGTTTACTAATGTTTTTTCACAATCATTCTCCTCATATTGGAACATCCATACATAATTATATGAAAATTAAGCAACCTAAATTCGAATCTGCACACCAAGGACAACGTTGCAGTGCTTTAATAAATATGCATACTACGAGTATGTAACTGATGTAATAAAAATTGCGTTTCAACTTGTTAATTTATTCGTACCAATTTGATATGCAATTTAAATAATTTTTAACCTGGTTAAGTTTGCTATTTGCCAACTTTTAAAATCGCAAGGTGATATACATTTTTTTTTATTTTGTTTATAAATAATAAAGTTAATTATTTAATTTAAAAAGTTAATTATTAAGTTTATTATTTATTTTAATTTTGTTTTAGTTTCATGATGTTCCTTCAATCTAGGCCAGGTGGGCAGAGGAAAACTGGTGTTAACATATTCTTATGTCCTTATCAATAGCTGAGCATAATGCCGCCCTACATCTAACAGGTCGGGCAAATGAGAATGCATTAAATATTATTAATCCCTCGAGTGGAATCGAACCCACAACCGTCGCTTTTACAGTCAGACTTTAGCACACTGCGTCACGAAAGCCCGTAAATATTCAAATTATGTAGTTTTTTTATATTTGTGTTTAAAAAAAATATAAGTATAAATATGTAATTAGTAATTAACATTTTAAAGTATTATAAAAACATTTCTTATGATTGATATACCTAGATGACTTGCGCGGTGTCCTGGTTCCAAAATATGTACATATATTACGTTAAGTTTCTTCGGTTACGCTTTTTCAGCGATAGATTGAGTAATAAAATATAAAAAATTAAAAAATCATGCAGATTGGTAGAGCTGTTAAAATATGGAATTATGGGGGTAGTCGGTAAGACTCTAAAACACTTAACTCTCCGTTCTATAGTATTAGTGTTTAGACTAGTTTTACTGTAGTACTGTAACTCCATTTCCTTGGTCAAATGATAATAATAAAGACATCATTGGTACACATGACACACCCTAAATGTCCGAAGTAAATCTGATGGCAGGTACAGTACGTTACGTCAAATAGATCAACACGCCTTGATAAATGGACTAGGAGAAACAAAAAACTATTCAAATCAAAACAGTAGTTTCTGAGAAAAAGGCGTTTAAACAAACAAACTCCTCGTGTCTATATTAGAATGTATATTAAAAAATATAGATAACGCTATATATTTTAAATGTTATTTAAATTTCAATATTAAATTTAATTTAATAAAAATATAATATGTAAGGCGGATTAATAATAGACAAAAGTTTCCAAACTCAATGTCAGTACAATTTTATTGCTCTTTGCGTAACCGTTAACTGTTGCGTGTTAGTGCGTAATTGAATTCGTCTTCAAATTTATATGTAGGTACACATAAGTACCTATAATATTTTAATTGACACCATTATGGTTAAGTGGATTTATGTAAATAGTGTAGGTGCAAATTCAAATTAATATTTTATATTTTTTGTTCTGCTAGTGCTAGAAATCCAATAGTATTACCTAATTTGCTAAAATTAACTTAATCCTATCCTACTAATATTATAAATGCGAAAGTTTTTGAGAATAGAAGTTTATTCCCATTTCACGCGAAAATTACTGAACGAATTTAGATGAATCTTTACAGTAATATAGCTTATACATCAAGAATAACGCATAGGCTACAATATATGTATAGAGTGTTGTATAATTTCATTTTGCTATAATAGTAAATTTAAGCGGGCGAAGCCGCATTTGTGTCGCTAGTGCGTAGATATTTTTAATATAACACGTTTTAACACTCTAACCTTACTTTTCCATGACACCATAATCAAAACCATCATCATTTATTTCAAAATAAACATAAATATAAAAAATTACAATACCTTAACATATTTTGTCAAATCACGTGATCACTTTCTCTTATAGAGATTTCGATAATCGCAATGTCTCGTTACAAGCGTAATGGTTGTTATGAAATGAAGTATCGACATTTGATTCTCGTTAAATTTAAAGTGTTAAAGATGTTTCAAAACATTCTTATGACAGTACTAGTTTACACCTGCGGCTTCGCCTGCGTGCTCCAATGGAAATAACTGACTTGAATAAGATTAATGATATACTCTAAGTATCTGAGGTTATTTTGTAGAAAAATTAAGGATATAGATTAGGAATAGATTTTCAAACAAGAAAATAGTTTTCAATTTAAACTAGTAGTTCCTGAGATTAGCGAGTTTAACCAAACGAACTCTTCTGCTACTAGGACACTCATTTCACGAATTTTCGAAATTGCGTATTGAATGGCGGATCTCAACGCCGCCGCCGAGCTTCTACCGTAGTGGGGAAATGAAAATTAAAGACTTATTTCAACGTGTTTTATTGGTACCAATAAAACACTATATTATATTCTCATCATATAGGTGTATAACGGTAGGTACTAAATAAGCTTTTGACCTTTGAAGCCATCTCCGAAGCATATTTAAATGCACTTTCTCTGTCACAAATATTTAAGGTTGCTTGTTGTTTCCATTATATGTATTTTGTGAATGTTATGCTGTGAAGCGGATTCAACTTGACTATTTAGGGACAAGAAAAAAGAATTATAGGGTTTTTTATAATAGAAAGATAGAAGAACTCTATACATTTTCTAAAATAAATATAACATTACTTATACACAGTAATAACATTTTTTTTAGCTGCATGCTGTATCCCACATATCTCAGACAGACAGCAACAAGTGTTAAGAGTTAAAACTCTCCGTTTCCTACATTCTGTCCAATTTTTTTAGACATTGTGTATTGAGTAGCGGTACTCATCGCGATATATTAGAAATACTTACATAAGAAATAGTTTCAAAATAATTATTCATAATTAAAAAAGGTATATGAAGTAGTAAGTATAAATATAGTATCATGTAATCAATTACATAATTATTGATTAAACATTTTTTTTTAATTAAATGTCTTTAATCATGCATAGCCTCCTAAACATTTCATAAAAAAATAATTTATCTTTTGCAAATCTAAAAATGATTCAAAAGAGAACGTCCCTAACAACTTCAAAATCAAAAATAATATTTGAATCTTGGACAGCAAGATTCAAAGTGACCACCGAACCATAGAGTACTATTAAAAAGAACTATCTTAAACAATCGTATTTTATTTACCGTTAAATTTCAATTAACACTATACGAGTATATATATGCTTATGCAATGTTTGCGTCACACTCGCGCAGATAGAGGAGAAACTTGTTGTCTTGTTGTTTAACATTTATAATTGATTTTGATCAAATAGCTCTAACTTCACGCTGCCCATGCCGCATATACCACGTTTAGCAGAGGGATCGTAGTGTTGAAATACTCCGTTACCCCACGGACTGCCCAATTTTGGAGACATGGCGTTGGGTAAAGGAATTCCTTGCTTTAATGACAGCTAAAAAATGAAAATAATTGTTTGAGTATAATAAATACAGTTTTAAACGAAAATATTTTGTTTTGTACACTATATGTTCCTATTGTACTCGTATTTGTATTTAGGCGCAAAACGAGCGCAGTTTATAATAGTTTCTTTAACTTAATAATATTTAATTATTCGCATTAATTGAACGCACAATTATAGCGGATGAAATAAATATACAAAATAAATGATGCATAGACAATAAGGTTATTTTCATAAAAAACAATAAATTAAAGGTTGTTTATACAATGTATTTAGTGAATAAAATTAAATAAACGAAAAAAAGCCATAGGGTTTTTTATCGCGTCGCGCTCTAGTTAGCATTTCGGTCGTCAGAGAAATGAGACCTCTCTACGGCTTGACACTGATGGTAAGATCACAAACGTTTATTTTTTTTTAATTTGTCTAAACGTGTATCTTTTTAGTTCTAAATAATTATATATATTTATTTGTTATCTTTACTAGGTGTAATATGTTATTTGTAGCAGTAATGTTTATGTGAAGGAAGTATTTAATATAAAACTCTGTGTCTTTGTAGATTCCAATATTTTTAGTTTTTCTTAGAAGTTACGTGACGGTTGTGGGTTCGATTTCTACTATATATAAGGAGTAGTAGTTAGTGGAAATATAAGGTGGAATGACCTACTTATAAATTTTATGATAATTTGGTACCAACCTTTAGCCTTTCGATTTGGATAGAATTAAATATTTTTTTCTCTTCACATCTTCTGGATACAGAGAGAAAAATCCGTGGTTGTCTCTAGTTTTTTATATCTTACTTCAAAAAAACAAGGATCTTATATAGTAGAGTAAAAATTATATAACATTCAATATTTTATAATATATTTTATTACCGCCAAGTTATCAGTGAATTTTTAGTTTCCCACCAAAACTAACGCAACAAAAAACCTGAATTTTCGATCTAGTTTTTAGATTTTATAACACGTACGAGATTTCCGGTACACAGAACATGACGAAAGCTAAGGTTGTGAAATTAAAAGCAATTATCTGCATCATTTGAGGCTGTATTATTTAGTAGTGCCATAATTATTAGTTTAAGGCTGTAATTTCGCTTGCACCACTTAATTGTTTTTTAGTACGTAGATGAAATTTAGTGTTAGGACACTTTTCTCTATTCCCGCCAAATTTTCGAGACATTATATGTTGACTAGCGGAACTCAACGCCAAAAAAGACTACTCGAATATAAATCCCTGATTCCATCATTAGACTAGTTAGTAATACCATATTATATATAATTCATGGTGTTTGAAAAGTTTAAACGTTGTGCATTTAATTTATTTTGTTTGTGTTATGAAAGTCTTATAATTGATAGCGGAAACGATGAAGGCTGAACAGAAGGTACTGACCTTTTTGGGCGTATCGAAGTAAGACGGGCAATGGTTGCACAATTATGGTAAAAACGCTGTTTAATAGATGCTAATTCAGTGTATCTTTACGTTCGTCTAAGTAATTATTATTAACAATAATTCTTTACAAGATCGTAAATAAACAGAAATTTCCAGAAATTTGTTCGTAAGTGGCCCATTGGGTTGTGGGTTTGATCCCCACTCGGGAAAATTATTATATTTAAATTATTTTTATTTCTAGTAAACAAAGTGCGGAATTTAACTTCGCCACTTAACGCAATAGCTCGTAAACTGGTCGTAAAGTGGAAAAAGAACTGTCTTAAGACTAGATTCCTCTGCTTATTCTTCTATATTGAAAAAAGCTTTAAACTGCTTTTATAATGTTTCTCAATTCTATGTGGTTCTGTGCTGCGTACAATAATTTTGTGATTTCTCAAACATTCAAACAAAAATATTTTTTTTATATCTTTATTTTTTAAAGGTATGAAAAACCATATTAGATTTGCACCATCGACCACCGTGTTCAATAGACAATAAATGCGTAACTCGACAAACGAAAGCAGTGCCAAGTTTAAATTAAAAAAGATAAATAACAAAACGAATTCATACGAAATATTTCTCTATATAAACAGTCGATTTCACACGATAACAGTAATAATAAAATCTGTCCGTCCGTACCAACGGTACTCGGATGTGGGTTAACACTTAGCCGGACCAGTTTAGCTTTGGGTGCCTCTCGCGAGTAATAAATATGAAATTACTCTTGTAATGAGATAGTAATTGTAGTTTTTGTTGCCTTTTGTGTTTATAATTGATTTAACAGTATGAACTGGATAATAAGATGGCAGATTGAAATTCCACATCAGAATCCTGTTTGTTTATTAAAAAGTGGAACTTAACTCTTATGGAGTTTAACCTAAACAGTAAAATAACAGAAGACAGCATCTCAATGTAAACACGGTGGTTGTGGATTCGCTTTCCAATTGGGAGATGAATTATTTTCATTTTCCAATTTTGACAAGATTTTGACGTCCCGATACGGAACGTCTCAAATTTACTAAAAACAACACAGAAAAATTTGGCTCTCTTTGCCTTTTTTTCTACATTATGAAGCATTTAGTAAAGTAAAAAAAATACTTCAAATATCAACATTTGATCAAGGCTGATTTGAACCCATAACCAACACGTACGTACAGTATCTACAGTACATTCAAGTACCATTACTCTTATATTTATTGCTATCTTATTGAGATGTCATTAGCAACGTAGAATGTCTGTAAGTCAGCAAATGAACTAAACTGGTCTGGTCCAGGCCTGGACAGGAACCTCGCTATAAATCGATGCCGCTCACACATTATGCAATAGAGTGCATTGCTCTGTGAGTCTGTGGAGAGGATTGATAATAATTTTTTTTGTTTTTTTTTAGCTTCACGATGTATACCGCATATGGCAGGGTACGCAAAGGGAACCTGTAATTCGTAAGTGTTAACACACTTATNTATAAACAGTCGATTTCACACGATAACAGTAATAATAAAATCTGTCCGTCCGTACCAACGGTACTCGGATGTGGGTTAACACTTAGCCGGACCAGTTTAGCTTTGGGTGCCTCTCGCGAGTAATAAATATGAAATTACTCTTGCAATGAGATAGTAATTGTAGTTTTTGTTGCCTTTTGTGTTTATAATTGATTTAACAGTATGAACTGGATAATAAGATGGCAGATTGAAATTCCACATCAGAATCCTGTTTGTTTATTAAAAAGTGGAACTTAACCTAAATAGTAAAATAACAGAGGACAGCATCTCACTGTAAACACGGTGGTTGTGGATTCGCTTCCCAATTGGGAGATGAATTATTTTCATTTTCCAATTTTGACAAGATTTTGAAGACACAAAGCATTAAGAACCGCCATCCTATACATAACATCTCAAATTCAGGTCGAAAGCGAAAAACGGAGTGTTTTGACATTTGGTTCTCTTTGCCTGCGATATAATAAAACATTAAGTAAAGTAAAAAAAAAACTTCAAATATCAACATTTACGTACAGTATCTACAGTACCATTACTCTTATATTTATTGCTGTCTTATCGAGATGTCATTAGTAATGTAGAATGTCTGTAAGTCAGCAAATGAACTAAACTGGTCTGGTCCAGGCCTGGGCAGGAACCTCGCTATAAATCGATGCCGCTCACACATTATGCAATAGAGTGCATTGCTCTGTGAGTCTGTGGAGAGGATTGGTAATAATTTTTTTTTGTTTTTTTTTAGCTTCACGATGTATACCGTATATGGCAGGGTACGCAGGAAGAACCTGTAACCCGGAAGTGTTAACACACTTTTCCCAAACGTATCCTATTATCCTCTGAATTTTGGAGACATTGCGTGTTGAGTAGTAGAAGTCAACGCCGCACATTGTTTTTCTTTTTCTCATTATCAATATTAATTATTTGTATATTAATGAGATCAATTTTGAAGATACAACATAGACATAAAAAAGATTTTTTAAAAAAGAAAAATCAGATCATCACCGACTCCACAGTTTGCAGCTAAAGTTCAACGACAGTATTTATTTATATAAACAGGAAACGAGGCCTTCCACAATCTTGCCTCTATTAGGAACGAGTACGCGGGATTTCTTCTAAGCAATTTAGATATAGATATATCAATGTGCAAAAAGTTTGACCGTACGTTTGTGCATTAGTTTGCTGCTTGTAGATAAAAAAATATAATAATTTAGTTTAATTTCTACCGGTAGATATTTAAGTCATGAATATTACGTTGTACAATTAAAAAAAGACTTTTTTTATATTATAATCCAAAATTAATATTGTAATATTACAGTTTTGTGGTTTTTATCTATTTAGGGAAACATTTTTTTTCAGCTTCACACTGTATCCCACATATAGCCGAGGACGCAGAGGGAACCTAATGTTAAGGCACTGCGATCCCCGACTTCTGTCGAATTCCGGAGACATTTCGCGTCGAATGGCGCCGACTTAACGCCGCACTTTGCCTCGACACCAGAGCGAAGAAATGAAAATATTAAATATTTAATTTCCTCGAGTGGGAATCGAATTCACAACCTAAAGTGTTTACAGTCACACTCTCGCGCTCTTGAGACACGACTGGTCTCACCAATTTAAGAAACAGTAAAAAAAAACTTTAAAAACAGATCTAATGAAAACTACGATAACGAGGCAAAGTGCGGCGTTAAGAAATTAAAATCGATATAGCAATATAGTTAAACTTACCATTATAACCGATGCCATTTTCATCATTTTTACAAGATCACTAATTTGGGAAATGTTATCACATCACAACACTGAGAAACACTGGAAATTTTGTATCAAAAATATCACTATTAATATAAGTATTTGCTTCTAACAAATCACATGTTCTATTCCTGACCAATCAAATTTGTAAGGGTTTTTTAAAGCTTATATAATAATTAATTAATTTTTGTGGTAGATACTCGTTGGCATAGGGCCATAAATTATGAATGTTATTTCATTTCAAGATTGTAAATATTTTAAACATCACTATTAACTAGCGTATTACATAGTTTCTTATTTACTTTATTTATAAGAATAATACGATTTTATAAAAGTTAATTATAACACATCCATAAAAAAGTAAATAAATAACTACGTAAGGAATAAGAAAACTTGCGTAGTTCGTGTTCAAGTAGAAAAAAGTAATAAAATGTTACTCATAATCATAAAATAGATGATTGATTGCTTCTTAGAAATAAATTAATGGATTTTTTTATAATCTTTCTATTATATTATATTATACAATAACTTTTACACTGTCTTTTATTATATGCAATTATATTAAATAACTATTTTTCAATGCGGCTTTGTCCCTGTAGTAAAATGGAAATAATTAAGAGTTTTTTATGATATACGATGATATGAAACATTCTAAGGGAGGATTGACACAATAGACTATAGAGCCGTCCATAAAAACAAACCGTGGCTAACACTAAGGTATATAGATTTTTTTCAGGAAGTTCCCGATATTAGCGAGCTACAAAATAAACTCTTCACCTTCCTAAGTATAGATAAGAAATATTTAAATAATTGGTTTCGAATCCACAACTTCTACGTCCAATTTACAATGACAGCGTCATGTTGTAACTTTCAATGAAATTAAATGTGTACATAATCTGTTATAAATGTCAAAATAATTGGTCAATCTCATTTAAACATAAGGAGAAATTGTAAGAAAGTGGTATTTAAATAATTTATCTCGCTAATTTTATTTACGTACATTAAGATCACATCAGGAGTAAATATTTAAAACTGTATCATGTAGTTGGAATAATTAAGACAGAAGGCGAATGTTATAGATTTGAATTTACCTAAGTGCAGTAATTGTAATATAGGTACTCGTATATGTATTTTTTTGTGATGAATAGTACATTTATCAAGAAATGCTATATTGTGCTGTCAAGTTAGTGGAAATTACATAATTGTTATTTATCATCTCTATCTCCCTGCCTTCCCAAATGCTTAAAAAAGTAGAATATAAAGGTTGAATCAGAAAAAGAATAAGAAAGCGACATGAAAATGTCATCATCCCACTAAAGATTTTAAAATGAAAATTTTATTGCATTCACAAAAAGAAAGCACGTAAAAGTAAATAAAGTGCAATAAACAAGAAAAAAGCCTTAAGAAAGTACAGTTCCGAAGTAACTGTCAAGATTAATGATTTGAATGGTTTTATTAATTTAAAAAAGGTAGAAGGTTAAATCTATTCATTTTTCAGACAAGTGTTGAATTTCATTTATTAATGATACGAGTGTTTGAATATTTGGAAAGGCAGTATGACCTGTGTCTGTGACACTAGCCTCTTAAATACACTAAGTACGTCATTTGTAAGTAACTAATATATAGAATGTAGGGAAAAATCACTTTGTTCTTTATTTTCTTTAAAAAAACATTGTGTATAATATTTTTTATTTATGTACTTGTTTAAATAGTCAACTCTGTGGTGCCAATGGTTTTTAATGACGATACATACAAGTTTTTTTAATCATTAATACATATTATAAAAAAAAAAAAAATAAGGGTACATAGTCATTTTATAAAAAAAGTAAGACAAGTAAGTTATGTATCTATATTTGGCGCGGAAGAAACTGTACAATGACTTCATCTTTTCGAAATTAAGCAAGTTTCTCAAAAAGATCTACTTTTTATAGTCATAAACTAATTAACGAAAAGTAAAATTAAAATAATGTTAGTAAAATATGGTAAGTCGAGTGCGGGATGATTTAAAAAAAAATGATATACCTAATTAATATATAAAAATTACTTAGATTAATAAATTTACAATTTAATACAAAGAATCTATTTTTTTCAACTAACGCTTTCAAGTTTATGATTCTAAAACGGCATTTATTGTTTGATTTGACGAAGGACTTTCTATAAGCGGAAATAACTGTTGATTCACCACTATTATATAAAAGCTTTTGCTTACAACCGCTTCATTAATTTTAATTCATAAGAACATACAATTATTAATTAAATAAATTCAATTTTTAATTGCTTAGTGAAAAGGTTACATACGTTCTAATGTAGCATAAATTAAATAAAAAAATATTGTAAGTAATTATGTATTAAGTTTTAAATAAAATTAAAGACACTTAAGTAATCGTAATAAAAAAAATAATTACCATGTTCACAATTAAACTACACTAAACACCATATTGGAATTCATAATTTATGTCACTGACACCAAAAGAAAAGAGCACATATAAAAATGAAAAAAAAAAAAACGAAACGTCAATCTGACAGTTTCCCGTCTTTTAATTCCCATTAAATCTAATTCGAACCTGTGATAATAGAAGCAAATACTGTCACAAACACATAAAAAATACCGTGTTTTTATGTTTTCATAGATATTTCTTTATAATTTTCGATATACGCGTGCGTCTTTCACGCGAGTGTCGGTAGAGTGCGGCGTTTGGTCTGATGCTTCGAGTAGGGAGACGTTGTTAAGGTGACTATTATTTTGCAATGTTATTTACTTAGTTGCTTTGGTTTTGCTATAGATTGTGTATTATTTGGAAATATATATTAATATATTGTGCTAAAGTACAATTTAAAATGTTGATTTTAGCAAGATTATATTCACGCCACTAGCCTCAAACGAACTTAATAGCAAGTTGTCCTATTAAATAAGAACAAATTAAAATCTACTTTAAATTGAACGTTTGTGTTACTTTCGATGAAACACAGTTAAATCAGTCAAACATACAATTATTAGAGTAGGTAATGTAAATACACAAAATTGTATTTGAAATATTCTTTTAATAAGAAAAATATATTTAAAATAAATAGAACATATTATGAGACCGATGTAGCTTAGTGGCACGGCGTCTAACTACAAGCGTGACGGTTCTAGGTTCGCTTTGGTAACATAATAAAGCGATAGAGTCAATATCTCGAGAATTGAAGATTGAGCGGAAAGCAGGGAAAGAATGCCCTACCTCTGCTTACCATGCTATATGCGGGATACAGCGTGCTAAAAAAAATAGAACATATAATAATACATTTTATATAATAAATGTAATATAGCACTGGCGCTTAAAGCTCTACAGCGCGTCGGTCAAGGCGGAAGCTCAGAGTGCATCTGACCGAAGCCGCACCGTTGCGTTGCACCGCACTGAGCGCGATGCAATATATCTATGGAATTGTAAAATAAATTACAATCTAATGAAAGGTCCTTGCCTTGTTAGATTCCTGTTTTTCTTAGCAATATAATGAACTAGCGACATAAACGCGGCTTCGCCGGCTTAAATTTGTTGTTACTTATATTAAAAGTAAATTATAAAAAATGTTTACATAAATTGTAGCTTATAAGCTATATTGCTAGTAGTAGTAGTTTTTGCGTAAACACAGAACACACAGGTTTCCTCGCAAATTTTCATATTTATAATATTAATAAAGATTCTCAGATTCATAATACGTAGAGACCGTAGCGTTTGGCGCTCCGTTCTGTCTGACTGCCCCGCTAGGGATAAAGCGTGAAGCTATGTTTGTATGTATAATATTAATAGGATTAAGAAACGTAGGGTGTTTATATTTTTATTATTTAAATCTAATATGTTCAAACACTCCTTTTGAAGCAACTCTCTCTTCTTACTAGAGCGAAGAAATGAAAATAATTCATTCCCTCGAATGGGAATCAAACACACAACGGTTACGTCCGAGAGTGTGCCGCTCTGCCACGACGATCTCAATACATATATACATAGCTTCTCAAGCTGTATCCCTGGTGGGGTAACCATAGAGAACGGAGAGCCAAATGGCACTGGAGTTTATAACACAAAGGGGATCAACGATGGAAGGCTTGTTCGCAGCTACTCCTCGTGCACCATACAAAAGCGCACTGATAGGGTGTCCTCTCAAGGCGACGTGCACCAGTGCGTTTCCGCTGGTCTGTCAAGTGGCTACGTGGCCTCAATGTCAATGCAATCCAATAAAAATAAAAAAAATGGTTAAAACTAGCTTCGCCTTAACAGCTCGGTCATTACGGAAGCTAGATCTGAATCTTCGTCTCACATGGATGAAATTAAATATTTTTATAATTATTACTATCCTATAATGTTTCATTTACAATATAGTATTATATATAACTTAGTTAATTAATATTTTACTAATATTAATAGAATAAGTATTCGTAGACAAATAAAGAAAAAAAGTTAACGCACCAAGAATGGAAGTCATAATTATATAAATACTAAAACTAAATAATGATATATTTATAAAGGCAACTAAAATTTGCCAAATTATGAATTTAAATATTCTCCATGGCATCGATATATTATCTATATGTTAGAACTTTTGATTGAACCTTTGCGTCTTTTAAGCATGCTCTATGGTACATTTTTAAAAGTTAAACCATAAGTTAGTCATTATTTTATAAGTAACGTGCATAATATTGTTATATCTTGGCCTATCGCTTTTTATATACTAGTTTAGCAGTTTTAATCTTTTGCTATTATTTTTAAACAGGCGCTAACTTTGATATAATATACTTGTTGAAGATTTAATATCCAGTAGATAGACTATATAAGCTTTTTGACTTCACGTTGTATTCCGCATATCGGAGGCGTAGGCGGGAAAACTAAGTGTTAAGACATTCGATTTTCCAGTGTCCGTCCTAGTTACATTGCATTTCAAGTCAAGGGAACTCAACGTACCGCGTGAATCCACCACCAATCAACGCTCGAAAATTGGAAACGAGACGAAAGAACTGTCTTAACACTAAGTTCCCTCTGTCTATACTGTTGTATGCGGGATACAGCTAAAAATAAACAAAAAAAGGAATATATTACTAACTAAATAGCAACATCAATTAGTTTAACAATTTACTTTTTACATCATTCTCTTCTTAAATCATAATAGTATATAAAATTAACTAATACATTAAAGAATCGTCTTTATAGACATAATATTAAGATATATTTTCATATATAATAGTACGGTTATTAGGTCTTTTCCGAACGCAACAGGTGTTTAAGGCTTGGTTCTTGCAAAATGTATCGGGGTCAAACTATAAACGAATAAATTCAAACGTGAATGAATCGCGCGATTCGCAGAGTAGCTGCGAACAGAGCGTCTGATGTATTAAAACATTGGTATTTTTTAATGTTTTATTTTTAATTTAAATGTAAAAAAATTATGGTTTTAACATTAAATAATATTATACCCATATAGGTATGCGTTTTTTCAATAATTTGATGTAAAGACTATACTAAAATATACCGTGTGACGAATTTTGAAATGCGCTGTTGGAGACATTTATGATTATATTACGAAATCTATATAATACATATAATTATATTGACCCAACTGTCACTGGCTCGGACAGACATAGAAACAGACGGATGGACTGCGACATCTTAGTAATAAGGTTCGTCTTTTGGGTACGAGAACCTGAAAAGAACTATAAGATAAAATGATATAATATCTGAAAAAGATAATTAAAAAAGGACACAAATATAATTTTAAAAAGGCAAACATTAATTATTAATTAGCACACATAAAATTATTCTATAATAATAATACAAGTCAATTTACTTATACGAAAACCTACTAGCCAGCCTTTTTTCAAATGAATGAAAAATATTCAAGCTCTCTCTGCTTAAGCAATCTATATAATCATCAATGCAACCTCATTTATCTCGGGCGTCGAACCCGCAAAAACGTTGCCCTACAGACTACCGGCTGCCGGCCACAGAGTACAGACTCCAGTATGTACACTTAAGGTATACCGGTAAATGTGATGATTTTCCTCGTGAACTATATTTTTTACTTTTTAGCAGGTCAGGCAGAGAAAACCTGGTGTCAGCGAGTCTGTGCGTGTGTGTGTTAGACACTTTATTAGGCACGCACCGCCCAGTATTTCAGTGTTACGAGTTGAGTGTAGGAACTCAATGTAGTGTTCTTTCTTCTTACCAGAAAAAGAAAAAGAGAATAAGTTAGATTTCTGTAGGTACTTGAGGTACACCGGTTATGTGCCAAGATTGTAGCTTAGCTGTAAACGGCGAAAAAATATTAAGTAACTTAGCAAAAACTTGGGTGTATCTAGCACAAGTGAATTGTAACTATGATAAATGTGATGATTTTCCTCGTAAATAATTTAATTTTTTAATTTCATACTGTATTTTTATGCTGAAAGGTAGGCAGAGGAAACTTGGGAACCTAGTGCTACTCCATTCTCCATCAAGACACTTCCGTTCTCCACTTTCCGACGAATTTTCGACGCATTACGTGTTGAGTGGAGGAAGTCAATGTCGCGTTTTGCCTTCTTACCAGAGCGAGGTAATTAAAATATTTTATTCCCCCGAGTAGGAATCGAATCTACAACCATCGCGTTTACAGTCGCACACGTGAGAGGCAACTATAAAAATCGATATAATTAAAATTACGTTTTATTTTATTATCGTTCCATAGAATCGAACTTGCAACTATCGTATGCAGTCTAGAATTCACACTAAGCTTATAAAGTTATTTAGAGAAAGCACCTATATATATATGTTTGTTTGTTTAAATAAGTTATTTGGTAAACTCCATTGTTCTTGCCGTGTTACCGTGGGAGACTTCCCGCTTTCTAGTAAACGGACGGACGGACGGGCGACATAACATTTTATATTTATTGTTAGTATCATCATAAACAGTTTATGTTGTCTGTGGATAGCCATAAAGTCTTTATTTGATACGGTGAAATTTTGTTTGATTATTACTTGTTGTTACAGCACTTTCATGCTTTTCCCGCATAGCCAGGTAGACAGAGGAAAAAGAATGTATAGACACTCCTCTTTCCGCGGAATTGCCGAGTTCACAGTCACTTTTAGGGTTCCGTACCTAAAGGGGAAATTGGGACCCTATAACTAAGACTGCTCTTTATATGTCTGTCTATCACCAGGCTGTGTCTCAAGAATAGCGATACCTAGACACTTAAAAAATTCAAAGATGACGAACTTCTGTTGCCGCTATAACAAGAAATACTAAAAACAGAACAAAACATACAATCAACGTGAATTTTTGGTCGTTTTTTATACGGAACAGTCCGTGCGCGAGTCCGCCTCGCAGTCGGTTGGTTTTTAAAGATAGTTTCTTTGTTAAATATATAAGTTTACTTTAAATCCCATAACGAGAGGAAAGTGAGGAACAGAAAAATATATAAATTCCTTAGAGATATTGTAAAAAATACTAACTTCAAAAACGCGGAAACATGTCTAGCTTTTACTAAAATACTACTTTCACGCAATACGAACATATAAAGATACAATCTTATAAAAAGTGGTAGGTATGTTACTTTTCTTTTCAACAGCAGGAAGAGTGGCCAGTACGAGTACTTGTTGAATCAACACGATGTATAAAAGTGTTGTTTCCGCTTTGTTTCCTGGAAGGAGTGGCTTAGAAACTTTTATTTTAAATTAGTATTTGTCGTCGGGTGTTTGCTCGCTTATATGTGATATAATGAGTATACGAGTATAATTATTAATACATACAAAATTTTCTATTGCTGCTGCTTACGAAAATCTCATTAAAATACATCGCACGAAATATAGAAAATGTATGAAGAATTTTATGTAGCAGGATTAGAACCCGCGTCTCTGGAACGCCTCGAAACCGTCCAAGCGCTTCGACAACTAAGCCATACGCATTATGCATATCATGTATGCCATAATTCTTTTACGCGTGCTTACAACTTATAATACTATTCTGTTAGAATCGCTATAAGGAGATTTTTGAAAATGTAATATCCATAGACGGCCATATCTTTTTTTTACGTGAATGTAGCAATACGATTTTTTCAATAAATTAAGGGACCATAGACCTGAGTATATGGTTTGAATTTCAATTCGATATCTCTAAGCGTTCCTGAGATAAAAGCTCTTGACAGACAGACGGACGGACGGACGGACGGATGGACGGACAACAAACTGATCTTATAAGGATTGAAAAAAGATATTCCTTAATGAAAGCATTCTTTAAATACCCACATGCATAGTAGAGTAATCTCGAGTTGCTTTCTATGAATCAGTGTAGGTAGTAAACAGGTAGGCAGGTAACGTACATACGTGTTATAAGAATCACAATTTTATCATACTTAATTGCTGTTTTTCATTGGAAAAATATGCGTTTAATTCAAGTGGTGGGTTTTTAATGAATTTCTAATGTGTTTTATCATTTTTACGCTTATTAATTTAATATATTGTGAAGGTTTATCTGTAAACTAGTCGTTGCATGCGATTTTGTTTGCGTGGACTTTATGACGTATACTGGAAAACCTCATATTTTCTAGATTTCATAAACATTTAGAAAAATCCTTTCTTAGTCGTTCGTAAGCCTTTCTCCTCGTATTTTCCAGATTTCATAAACATTTAGAAGAAATCCTTTCTTTTGCACTTCGTAACTTACCAACTTGCCAAATTTCATTTACTTATTTTTTTCAATATTTCCTTTCATTATGTCTACTTTTTTAATATTATTTGTAAGTCAGGGATTTGTCACAAAGCCTTAAAATTTTACAAATTATAAACGACGAGTATAATGCAATACAGTTCTCATAAAGCGAATCACAATGTTTGCGCGTCTGTCTGTGTCAACAAAAACGTATGTAGAGCAATAACCTGAGCTTAAAGTATGACGGTATACAATATTCATTTGACATTATAACTGAAATCTTTTGATATTATTCTTTACTTATTTATGTAAATGCCAGTTTTGGCAAAGCGAATCTACTGACTACCGACTACTTAGCTTGAAGAATTTATGCATTAAAAATAAAAAAGGGCTTCTTTTTTTTAATATAATCTACAATAATTATAAATTCTTGATTTATTTGAGAATCGAACTTGCCATAATTGGTGCCGTCAAATTTAAAATCAATTAATATAAATTATTTCATTCAATTCCTCTCATTATCGACAGCACGGCAGGCAAAGAGGAGTTAGTGTCCAGATATTCTGTCCTCCCATTTTGGCTTAAATTTGAGATATGAACATATGAAAACAAGATATTCCCCCAAGTGGCGATCAAACCCACAACCATTGTATATGAAAATTAGAATAAGACTTACCCTAACAAACGGATTTTTCTTCGGCAATTCATGGTCCACCTCGTCCCGTTCCTCGTCGTCAGCGGAGTTAACCCTCACGCAGGTTTTATGCTGAGTGTCACTCATACTCCGCACACATTATACACGTTACACTTTACACTCATACACTTCTATTACACTTCACTTTGACAATTTAATACCTGAAATTCTATATAAAATTAAAATATAGCTAAATTTGAACTCATGACTAGGGTGTGGCAATAAACAATATTTTCACGAAATTTTATACTAGTATTTTACAAATAATATTATTCAAATTTCTTTTGGAATCCTTTTACTAAGCTTTACTTTGCAATAGTGAATTTCTAAAGATGCAATTTTTTCAACATTTTTTATTAATTAATCTAAAAAATGAAGTTAAAATATTCTTTATTCAATTAGGCCATTACAAGGACCCTTGAATAGTCATGTTATCTAATAATGTCAGTTGTGTCAGTCCTTCAGGAAGCTCCAATACACCGGTGTACCTAGGAAGGCGTCTGATGAGAAGAGCCGGCAACAAATACATCAATTGGTGTTTAAAATACAATTTGCAACAAGTGTAAGTGTAAAAATCTAATTTGTTTATAATTACTTAATAATGAAAAAAATACACTCAAGCGTCAAGGGACATAGGTTCGATTTCAGCTATATTCAATTTTTTTATACAAAATTTCAACAAACTCCCAATATCTTTCTATATTATAATCACTTTAATTCCACTCCGTTAGTCCACTTCACGTTGTACCAGCGGTATCTGTAACAATACATACTCGTATGTAGCGGTTATACACGAGTTTACGACATTCGAGATAGTGACTAATTATTTATTTAATTATGACTAGCTTTTTTATTCTGGCTTCTAAGAATTTCTTTTATTGTTCATTGTTGAGAGATAAGTATTTTTTTTTTCTAGAATAAAAAGTATTGAGACTTACTGGGCAGTTTGTATATGTGTTTTTAATAAGGAAATTACGATTATTTATTTAAATAACTTTTTTATATTCATTTATTAGGTCGACTTGAAAGAATACTATATTTTGGTTGGGGCTCACATCATTTATAGGACCGAATACATACTTCTTAGTCCACAATACAAGCGTGTTATTTTTTTTAAACTGTATAACTTTTATTTTTAACTTAAAGTAAAGCGAGCCCGCTCAGAAGTGATTTTGCTCTTGTTTTTTTAAATTATTTAGAAATTTGTGAATTATATGGAGCCTCATAAATAAAACAATTGAAGAGTAAAAAAAACAGTTTTTCTTAAATTAAATAACCTATCCAAAAATAAAGATATTTTAATTTATGTTATTCGTAAGAAATATGTATTTGAAACCAAATACTTTTAAACTTATCGCTAACACACCTGTAGGTAGGTACATATAGGCTAATATTAAAACATTACAAGATCGGTGTAAACGATGTACCTACACTGATAATATTTGTAATCAGACACAAACAACACTTGAGTAATTGTCACGTTGCTCATTAAAAAGATACCATCAAGTTTCGTAATTTCGTCAATATTATTCGGAAGGTAATTAATTACCTATATGTTTTAAAATAAAATAAATCAACTTCACGCTGTATCCCGCACACACCATGGCAGGCAGAGGGAACCTAGTGTTAGGACACTCCGTTCCCCACTTTCCGCCAAATTCTGGAGGCATTTTATGTTGGGTGGCAGAACAGACACCAGAGCGAAGAAATGAAAATATAAACGTAAATAAATATTTCATTTCCTAGTGGGGATCGAACTCATAACCGTCGCGTTGCAGTCACACCCTTAAGTCGCTGCGCCACGATGCCTTCAAATACTGTATAAATAGTTTTTTAATATTTATAATAATCGCTAAAACTAAAGCACTTGTTATTTATTACTCAGTTTCATAGCAACGTTACCGTGATGGTGGCTCGGCTCCGGAATGCGGCGATAATTTCTTTATCGAATACAATATTGTGTACATTCAAGTCATTTCCTAAAATACTTAGTGGTGTAATTTTTGTGTATCTTGCAGCAAGAAACCCTAATCATGAGTCTCCATTTTCTTTTTCGTACCTTCGTATTGGGTAGTAGAAAATGCCCCAGCACGTCTTAAGTAGATATTGTAGCATGGGACTTTTGACAATATTAGTATTGTTTTCCTAGCAGAGAAAACGGAGAGCCAAACGCTACGGTCCCCCCTTAGTTTTTACGTACCATTCTTAAAGCATCATCTATACTATGTNCCCGCTCAGAAGTGATTTTGCTCTTGTTTTTTTAAATTATTTAGAAATTTGTGAATTATATGGAGCCTCATAAATAAAACAATTGAAGAGTAAAAAAAACAGTTTTTCTTAAATTAAATAACCTATCCAAAAATAAAGATATTTTAATTTATGTTATTCGTAAGAAATATGTATTTGAAACCAAATACTTTTAAACTTATCGCTAACACACCTGTAGGTAGGTACATATAGGCTAATATTAAAACATTACAAGATCGGTGTAAACGATGTACCTACACTGATAATATTTGTAATCAGACACAAACAACACTTGAGTAATTGTCACGTTGCTCATTAAAAAGATACCATCAAGTTTCGTAATTTCGTCAATATTATTCGGAAGGTAATTATGTTTTAAAATAAAATAAATTCTTCACGCTGTATCCCGCACACAGCTGGGTAGTCAGAGGGAACCTAGTGATAAGACACTCCGTTCTCCACTTTCCGCCAAATTCTGGAGGCATTGCGTGTTGAGTGGCAGAACTCAACGCTGCTCTTAGCCTAGACACCAGAGCGAAAAAATGAAAATATAAACGTAAATAAATATTTCATTTCCTCGAGTGGGGATCAAACCCACAACCGTCGCGTTGCAGTCACACCCTTGTGCCGCTGCGCCATGATGCCCTCAAATACTGTATAAACAGTTTTTTCTATATTTATAATAATCGCTAAAACTAAAGCACTTGTTATTTATTACTCAGTTTCATAGCAACGTTACCGTGATGGTGGCTCGGCTCTGGAATGCGGCGATAATTTCTTTATCGAATACAATATTGTGTACATTCAAGTCGTTTCCTAAAATACTTAGTGGTGTCATTTTTGTGCATCTTGCAGCAAAAAACCCAGGGTCCATTTTCTTCATCGTACCTTCGTAATAAATAGATATTATAGCATGGGACTTTTAATAATATTAGTAATGTTTTCCTAGTAGAGAAAACGGAGAACCAAACGCTACGGTCCCTCCATATTTTTTACGTATCATTCTTAAAGCATCATCGATAATTCTATACTATGTTCTCGAAGAATCACCGAGGTCTCCCCTTGCTTATTCATCTGTCACTCTTACCTACTTCATAAATATAATTTGTAATTTTTTCCCTCGACGTAACGAAACCACCTGTCAACTGTCACCACACAAACAATCTTCTTTCTCACTGTGACATGCTCACAAATATTTTCCAATTTATAAACCATACATTATATACATTATGTTAATCTTTTTTTATAAGTAGCAAAAATGTAGGTAAATCTAAGTCGAGTAAATACATTTAGCTAAATATTATTTCTTAATTGTTAAGTCGGTTAACCATAGAATAGTATTTAAGTGATCGCAGGTTTGAATCAGCACGCGATCTATTCCTCATTTCACGATTGATACGACAGTGTATCATTTGATGTCTATTGAATTAGTTCACAATGTATGCTACAGTCACGGATGGATTTTTATGTTACGGTGGATTTGTTAATGTTAGATATTTTGAAGAATTACTGTATTTAGTGGATAAATTGATGATTTTTTTTTATTTTCTACTATAATATATACAGAAACGAAAGAGAGATGATAGTTATTTCCATTCTATTTCCATTTTTATTAAATTAGTCTTTAGGAAATATACTTGAAATGTCTTGTATCTTTAATAATATAATAATTAATTAGCCTAACTATTAGAGTTACTAATAAATTTGACTATAATTACATACAAAGAAAGAACACATTTTACATTTTCGTAAAACAAATAATAAGTATGGCTACTTAGAAAGAGTAACGAAATGGTTATATCTCATTATGAACTGCAGCACAGCATGCTCCAATTCCTCACTACACACGAGGTCGCTACGCTTGTCAAGGATAGTCATAATCGACTTTAATCAGGCCTATCGATATATCCAATAAGCTGGCTGCGAGGTATAGGTGGTACCTATAGCTTAATTTAATAACACATTTGCTTAGTAAATCAGGATCGCAAATAATACTATTTTTATAAGAGGCCATCGTGGTTGTGGGTTCGATCCCCACTCGAGGAAGTGTAATATTTATTTACGTTTATATTTGCATTATCTTCGCTCTGGTGTCGAGGCAAAGCGCGGCGTTGAGTTCTGCCATTCAACACGCAATGCCTCCAGAATTCGGCAGAAAGTGGGTAACGGAGTGTCTTAACACTAGCTTCCCTCTGCCTGAAATAAAATATCTTCACTGGATCATAAGAAAGCCACTTATATGAAACAAAGTTTCTTAATGACCACTTTACTGAAATGAGTGTAACGTCCATCCTCCAGATATAAAGTAAGGTAATTAAGGTAAGGAAGATAGTATTTTGTGTCTTTTGCATGCATTTGTATGCAACATAATTCATAGCATACTTTATATGTGGTTATAACGCGACGGTTGTTGGTTCCCACCCAGGGGATTCAATTATTATTTGTTAATATTTTCATTTTTTAGCTCTGGTACCAAGGCAAAACCGTTATTCGTTGGTTTTCGTCACTCAGCACGCACTGCCTCCAGGAGTAGGTGGAAAATGGGGAACGGAGTGTCTTAATACAAGGTTCCCTCTGCCTACCCTGCTGTGTGATATAGCGTGAAGCTGAAAGAAAGAAAAACAATGTATCATATGCATGTGCAATGTCCATATAATATATTTGTGCTCATTAAACATGTGATTGCACTTCACTTAAGTGAAATATATGAATTGCGTATTTTGTGGGAAATAGATAATATTAAAGAAATGTCTTAATTGTTTCCGCCTATCCCGCTATATGCGGGATATAGCGTGAAGCTAACAAAAAATAAATTATTGTTAGTAAGAAATATATGATTATAGTATTATTAACGGTACGGAACACTTTGTATGCATCATCAAGTCACACTAGGTGATTTTATCTTTCAATAAGTAACATTTCAACCTACTTTAGCGTCGTGCTTAAGCAACTATGTCATTGTGATACTATTGTACTTATGGATACAAAAATAGAATTAAATTGGCTTCAAACTTGCTATGTATTTTTGTTATTTATGCTTTTTTTTATTTTTATTTTTGCTAACGCTATACATGTCTATGACAGGCGGAGATAGGCGGAGAGAGAGGCAAAGGTGTTTAGATTTCCGCCATTAATTCATTCTCGGAGTGGGAATCGAACCTACAACTGTCGCCTTTACAGGCAGGCCGTGTGTGTTTGTTTAGAAAGTAAAAGCTTTGGTTTTTATAATTTTTACATTACCTGAATGAAACTATTTGAAATTTATTAATCGCGTAGGTATATACTTTGTTAAACGAAAATACCAAGTATACTTTAGGATATTGTCTATAATGATTACTATCATTCTATTGTAATTGATTGATCGACTAGTAAGCTTCATACATATTTTCCTTTTTTACTGGAAAATATATGATGATATTTCGAAATAGTGATAAACGGCGCCGTCTTTTAGGTACTGCAAGGTCGTGTAGTTTTGAATTTTATTGTCATTATAGTTATTTTCTTATTCATTTTCCTTATCACTTATTTATCAATAAAAAATTATGTTGAAATTATCATGTTTTTTAACTTAAACTATTTCGTTTCCCATTTCTATGATATCAGGATCCTTGGATGGCAACAAACCCTTAAAGCTGAAGCTCTAATCTATAAATATAAAATCGAAAGGTTACTCACTCATCACGAAATCTCAGAAACTACATGTGCTAGAAATCTGAAATTTTGCATAGGAGTCACTTATAGGACGTAGGTGCTTGCTAAGACGGGAATTTGCAATATTCGACTTCCAAGGGGTTGTTTTTGGGGTTGAAAGTTTGTATGAAACTTCGTTACTGCAAATGCTAGGAGTCTCAAATTTTGCATGGACGTCACTTATAGGACGTAGGTACTCATGGAGACAGAAATTAATAATAACGTAGTTCACGCAGGAGAAGCCGCGAGCGGGCCGCTGGTATGTAATATAGATTTACCTTTTTCGAACATATACTCGTTTTCTCTAGAGTCAGTTAAGGCGCAAACATATATGTATGTAATTATTCAGATTTACTTTCACAGCAATAAATGACCGACAATTATGAACTTTTAAGTCATACCCTGATTCTTTCGATTTCACTATTTCGCTAAATATCCACATTTAAGTAATTGTGGAGAATTAAGAGAGTGGAGAATATACTGTGCTAAAATATCCTTACTAGTTTAAGAGAAGATTATGGCTATATTATATATTAATGCTTATAACAATTACGTTGAAAAGTTTTGAATACTGAAATTTTTGACCCTCGACCTGTATGTAACTTGTAATAACATCTAAGAATCTGAATTACACGCACTTCTTATTGATGTATCGTCATGGAACTTCGTAATTGTATCAGGGTTCATTAGATGACAATACAATATTATGGTACCATCGAGCTGGTCTTATAATGAAATTGGAAGATGGCTGATGGAACCTTGGATTGCCTACTAGTAAATATATCGAGTTTGTGCTTCTTATAGTCGTGTTCTGTTCAAAAGAGCTTTTTATTATTAATTTAGACTTCAAAGCGGATGAGGCTACTAGCAAAACACTGGTGTCAAAGATAACTTAGGTCTAGACAAAAAATCGATGCAAAAGCTTTAATTTTATTTCCATAATACGACCCAGGTTAAATACGACGATTGTGGATTTAAATCCCACATAGAAATAATAATATTTAAAATAAATTTGAGAAGGATTATTATACAATTAATGTACCTTCATAGGAATTTGATAATACATTCAAAATGTGGGTGTTACAATGTATCTTTGCAAATGAATGATTGCCAGCTACCAGTACTGCCCACAAAACAACAGCCTTGCGAACGACAATGAGCTAAATACAAATAGATAATATTTAATTTTCATTAATGAATATAGAAATCATGAATATTAAGTGCTAATTATATTTTTTTGCTATAATTTATTTAAAGCATTACATGAAATAAAAAGATCTAGAAAAATGTTTCGCCATTTTTCCCTTATGCAGAGACATTGTGCATGTTTCGGCATGCGTCAGGATAAATGAAAAGCTTAGATACAAGATTAAAACTGCGGGGTTAAACTCTACAACATTACATGTGTAGAAGAAATCACATAGAAGCATCTAAAGAAGAAAGGATTTTAATAGAGATATAAAATATAACTTATCAGTTCAACTTTGTTCAGTTTTATTTTCTTTAAAAAAGACTAGTCATATGATTTAACGAAAAGCAGCTTTACGCATTTTCCCGCACAGCAAGGTAGATAAAAGGGACTTAAGATACTTCTTTCTCTATTTTCCTCCCAATTCTCAGAACATAGCGCTGCAAACATGCTGAACTCAACGTCGCCCTATAGAAACGCGCTATAGTCTCGTCGTCGTCAGTACACTGAATGGGAATCGAGCCCACATAGGTTCCTCGAGTTTCCTTCAGACCATATATTATGCCTTGACTGCCTCTAAAATCTTTTATTTGACATTCTTGTGATGATCTTTACCTTATAGTAAGACACAGCTGCTCAGAATATAAATGAACCTATTCAAAATCTACATTAGGGTAGGACAAGGCCGTATGGGGTGACTTCAAAGCCCGGAAACTCATTTCTAAGGCTACAATGGCTCTAAACTACTATAGCCTTGTTGTTGAAATGAAAATAATAGTTCTTTATATCTATATACTATATATAATATATTAATATTATAAAGCTGAACAATTTGTTTGGTTAAACGTGGAAATCTCAAGAACTCTGCTTAATGGCCTATTTTTTTTTTGTTTTGGAAGGGAAGGAAGATTTTTTAAATAATATAACTAATGACTAGTTTATTCATCTAGGAAAACTATACTTAAGCTATATTATATTACGTTAAACGTTTCGACGTAACACACGATACCTGCGATAAGAATAACCGAGTGTTAAGGTGCAGGGGGCGAAGCCGCAGGTAGATACTAGTTATTAATATATGAGTGGAAACCTTAATATATTAAACTTAGAAATTTATAATATATTAAACTTAGAGATTTTGTTAGGAAAAAATTAGACAGAAGTTAGTAGTATATAGTTCATGATAGACACCGAATTTAGTTGGTCAGTTTAGTTAGTTAGACTTGTAGATTAAAATAATTATATTGTAATTCTTCAGCTTTATTATATTAGTGTAGACAGTATTTGAACCTAATGACTTGTAGTTGAATGGAATGCTTAATATAACATGTCACGGATTTCCGATACCGAGTCGCCCAAAAGCGCCGGTACCGACTCCCGCCAGCTAACTGTTGTTGACATAGAACAAAAGTGTAGAAGTGCCTTTTTTATTTATTATTTATTTTATAATATTTTAAAATGCAGTTAGGGCTTTTTACTTATGAAGATGAGGTATTTATGATGTTTACAGTTGCTCCGTGACCACCATGATACAATTGTAGGAATATAGTTGGGAATATTATTTTATATCTACTATTTAAGTATCAACTA
Organism: Heliconius cydno galanthus; assembly: GCA_036379175.1. Lineage (NCBI taxonomy): Eukaryota > Metazoa > Arthropoda > Insecta > Lepidoptera > Nymphalidae > Heliconius > Heliconius cydno. The sequence goes on along the minus strand of JAKRZM010001297.1, from coordinate 48,141 downwards.
GGTTCTAGGTTCTCCAAGTTCTCCGAGAATTACAAGAGAATTAGATAAAAAAATATTTAAGTATATATTGAAATAATATAAAAAACGAAATTCTTGGTATGTTATAAACTTTACTGTTAAGCTGTAAAATTGTCTAAATGATTCTTAGTTAGGTCCTTGACATTGCCGGATTTATGTAGAGAACTAGAGGTCACAATGAAGTATATAACTTAAGATGCATTTTTTATGTAAATTACATTTATTAGAGTAGAGAAGATAGTCGAGATGAGCGTAGGCTTTAATCGCTGTGACATTATTTCAATAAATGAAAGAATGAAAAAAAAAGATGAAAAAAAGAAATAAATATACGAGTATATTATGATTTTCCGATATCCACTGTTCTAAGACGTACACAGTTAGGTGAGAAAGAGAAAGACTTTAATGGCCCAACGTGTGAGCGAGACGGATGCGATCGATGCGCACGCGCAAGTGGACTGTGAAGAATGTAGGGTTGAGTTGTGAATAAATTTCATATTAATTTTGTATATGATTTAGTTATGATCTTGATGAAGCTTTATAAGAATCTAAGCTATGAACATACATTTTTTTTTTAATTGTTGAAAATAATTAAATTGCTGATTATTTTTTGTGATTAAAAGGCCACTGCCACTCAACAGGCAATGTCTCAAAAATAAGTCGGTATATTTTTCTCTTTAAAATATGGCTTTCAAATAATCATAAAAATATTTTAAAAATCATATATAATTTGTTCAAATAATTTAAGTTAATAAATTGTGTAATTAATTTATTTATATATACATTGATAATATTATGAATTTATTATCTTTACGGTGTATNAATTATATTGTAATTCTTCAGCTTTATTATATTAGTGTAGACAGTATTTGAACCTAATGACTTGTAGTTGAATGGAATGCTTAATATAACATGTCACGGATTTCCGATACCGAGTCGCCCAAAAGCGCCGGTACCGACTCCCGCCAGCTAACTGTTGTTGACATAGAACAAAAGTGTAGAAGTGCCTTTTTTATTTATTATTTATTTTATAATATTTTAAAATGCAGTTAGGCGTTTTTACTTACGAAGATGAGGTATATAAATGATGTTAACAGGTTTAAAGTGCGACCGCTATGATACGATTGTAGGCATATAGTTGAGAATATTATTTTATACTATTTAAGTATCAACTAGGTTCGCCTAGTTCTCCGACAATTACAAGAGAATTAGTTAAAAAAAAATATTCAAGTTTATATTAAAATAATATAAAAAACGAATTTCTTCGTATGTTATAAATTTTACTGCTAAACTGTAAAATTGTCTAAATGATTCTTAGTTAGGTCCTTGACATTGCCGGCTTTATGTAGTGATTTAGAGGTCACAATTAAGTATGTAATTTAAGATGCATTTTTTTATGTAAATTATATTTATTAGAGTAGAGGAGATAGTCGAGGTGAGCGTAGACTTTAATTACAGTAACATTATTGCAATAAAAGAAAGAATGAAAAAATTACGAAAATAAATAAATAAATAAATATATATTATGATTTTCCGATATCCACTGTTCTAAGACGTACACAGTTAGGTGAGAAAGAGAAAGACTTTAATGGCCCAACGTGTGAGCGAGATGGATGCGATCGATGCGCACGCGCAAGTGGACTGTGAAGAATGTAGGGTTGAGTTGTGAATAAATTTCATATTAATTTTGTATATGATTTAATTATGAACTTGATGAAATTTTATAAGAATCTAAGCTATGAACATATTTTTTTTTGTTTAATTGTTGAAAGTAATTAAAAAGCTGATTATTTGCGATTTAAAGACAACTGACATTCAAGAGGCAATGTCTCTTATTTGTGATTAAAAGGCCACTGAGAGGCTTATTCAAGAGGCAATGTCTTGAAAATTAGTCGAAAGGCGGCGGCGGTAAATTTGTGGTAGTATGAAGGAACCTAGTGTTAACACATTCCATTCTGGGGAAACTCTTTAGGTGGGAAGAAGCGTGACATTGCTAATAATAATTATTAAGTCAGATTGTTGTTTCTAATAATATTTTGAATTTATTATCTTCACGGTATATTAAAGGGCAGGGAGAAACGTTCCCAACGTTCTACGTGATTAGATTAGATTACGTTAATTGCGTGCAGAATAGCGGAACTCAACGCTGCACTCTGTAAGAAACTCTGTAAGAGTTTATAAGTCAAAACGCTGTCGGTCTATGGCCTCAAATTACCACTTGACAATAAAAAAATTAAAATTAAAAAGAAAAAAATGCACAGATAACCCTAAAAAAGTTCGTGCATGACGCATCGCACGCACGCTTAATACAATATACTGTAGTAGGTACATACTACATACCGCTTCCTACACTTTTATGGTATCCTGGTACCCGTGCTCCTTAATGCGTGTACTTGTTTTTTTTTCCGTTGGCAAAGAAATTTTTCTTTCGTATTTCCTTTCATAGATAGAAAAGATTTGAATGAAGTTCTCAATTCTCAATTCTTTCTGTACTAATATTATAAAACTACAGAGTTTATTCTAGACTAAGCTCAGGAACTTTGAATGAAAAAATATCCTCCTCCTCATGTCCTCATCGGTCCTCAAGCTTTTTACGTGGTGACCTTCCTCTAGTATCTTTGATAATGTGTTTTCGAAGGTCAACCGAGGTCTCCCCCTACCTCTCTTACCACTCCCTTGCCATCATAAATCTTTATTGCCATTCTTTCATCACTCATTCGTTCAACGTGTCCAAGCCAGCTGAGCACGTTCTAATTTTAATTCTAATTTATAACATTATATTACTATGGTAGGGGTCATCAAGTCCATATGAATGAAGTTACTATCTATAAATTATTTGAAGTATTAATATTGCATATATATCCACAACATAAACTATATTTTTTATGTAAATAACATATTTTTAATGTATTATTTTTTTTGAAATAGACTTTTTTAACCTTTAATAAAATTAACTAAAGTAATAAAATGTATAGTACTAAAAGGGGAGAATATAAAAAATAGTAATAAAATAAAATGTTAGGTACGTTTGAAAAAAATAAAATTATATAACTGGCAACATTATTATTATTATTTTTTTATTTAATATTTTATGTTTATCTTCTTGTCATTTACGACTTAATAAATAGTGTAGATAATAATAAAAAAATATTGTCAGTAATAAAAAAAATATAAAAATAGTTGTATTTTGTCGTTCGAATAGAAGTTTTCTTAAATAAACTATTTTATGTTGGAGCAAAATTACTAAAATGTCTCAATGCTTATAGAGATCGTGTGATGTAATCATTAGTTAGATGTAGGATTGCCCACTTTCAGGGTGGAAGGTGTCTGATCTGACCGGAAGAAAGTGTAATATCACTTATTAGGCTTCTTGTATAGAGCATCGAACGTTCCAATCCCGGCTTCACCCCCTTTGACTACACTAATCACGCACTGCCATATTTTCCAGATATTGCGGTTTGAGTGGCGGAACTAAACACCGTGATTTGCCTTATCAGTGAGTAAATACAAGGTCCCTGGAAACTGAACCCACAACTATTGCATGTACAGTCAGCCGCGATGGCACTGCGGCGTGACAGCGCCGTATTTATTAAGTTTAAAAATAATTTGGTTGAGGTTCATACCTACATTGTTTTAAAGTTTCAATTTAAACATTAAAATTAAATAATGCAGAACATGTAAAAAATTTAAAAGAAAAAAAGCAAATTTTATTCAGTTTCCGTTGGTAAGTAGCATTGGTAAGGCGTTTGATTTCCGTGTCGTGTAATTATTCTAATAGGTAGTGCATGTAGCACTTGCAAGTGTTTTTGTTATTCATATCACATTTTTTATTAGTTTAACTTATATTTTACATATACATTAGAGAACAGTATTATTATAATCGAAGTGTAAATAACACGCCGTTCCCGACTTTGTACTCAAAGCTGTGCTTTGTCTTTTTACCAGAGCGAGTTCGAAATTCTTTATGGATTGAATAGTCAGTCTATTTATCATTATTTATTAGTCTATTTATTATAAGGTCAGTCTATTTATCATTATTTATTAGTATATATATTATATTAATTATTATTATTATTAGGCCTTATTTCGTTATAATATAGTTATTTCCATTTGACCAACTTGACAAAGTTGTAAGTGAAACCTAATAAAATTGTTTATATTATTATCATTCGAGAGTGGAATTTGAATCCACTACCATCGTGTGTACAGCAAGCCGCCTTAGTTACGGCCGTTCCGGGTCTTTTATTAATTTACATGCATATATAAGTTTTTCACGAAAAGGAAGTAATTAAAATTCTTTGCTGATCAAAATCTTAATTAGCTGACCGTTTAAATTGTAGCCATAAAGAATAAAATTTTAAATATTTAAGTACCTAAATTATATTCTTATTTATTTACATTCTTCGCTTTCGTCTGAATATTAAATTTAAATCTGTTCTAGAAACTCAATAGAACAGTGCCTTCTTATACAAGGTTGTAAGTTCGATATCCATTTAGGGGAATAATTATGCTTAAATTATAAAAGAACAACACACTGTATTCAATTAAAATCGTTTATTTCCCCGATTTTGAATACAACTAATCATTCGTTTTAGTGTCTAAACACTATATTCTCTCTCTCTACCCAGCAAATACCTACAACCAATGCAAGAGTCTCGAGAATACTTAAATTCCATTCGAAAGCAACCGTTATACGTTAATTGATTAATTCCCAGATCGAGGAACTACAGCCAAATGCCATTTAACACATTAGCATATTAATGTTTAACGCTGTGAGAACTTCACGCGCATTGTCTCTCATATTAAAAACCTAGGATATAAGAGTTAGTTCCTAATTGATGGCATTTAAAGTGTGAAATCTTAGAAGAAATGATGATAGAGTATTTTATGATGATTCTATGGAAAAAACATGTTTAACTGTATAACAGTTGTGTATTCGATTTCTATTTGGGGAAAAAGTTTGGTTATTCTACAATTCTGTTATGGTTCACGTATTATGTCAAAAATAGACGAAATCTCACCAGTTATATTTATTGATAAATTCTATCACCTACTCTGTTCGTACTATGCTAAAGAGTTTATTTGGTTGGAGGCGCTAATCTCATATCAGAAACTACTGACTCCAATAGAAAAAAACATACTGTATTCTACCAAAAACATAATGAAAAAAACCAGCCAAGTCGCGATTTAAGCTGTTTGTTTCAGCATAAAAACTAATAGAATCTCTGGGTATTCTTCTGCAATTGTTATGTTAATATAAATTTGATTCATTCATTAAATTTGAATCATTCATTGAAGTTTCATGAGGTTAATGCTGTTAGCCCTATTCGCTTTTTACATTTACAGCCGGGGGGGTGTACTCTGTCCCTGAGGAGATGCAAGCACTATATGGCTGCCTGTGGGGAAGTCGACGAATATGTGATCGATTGTTGAACATTCTTCATAGGTAATTTCTTTATATCAGCAAAGTCTAATACTCAAAACTCATAGTTGTTCCAATTTCGTTACTTAATTATATATTATTTATTTTTTCTGAGTCTCATTGTAATCCAGATAAAAAAATAAAATAATAAACTCACATTTTCAATAAATCTAGTATTCGTTTTTAATCTGTATCCCGCATGTAAAAAATATATTCTAAAAATAAATGTCACACGCCATTGATGTTGATGCGCCAGCCTTGACTTTGTAGCGTAAAATAACTTATTTCCTGTCTCTGATAATGATGAAATGGAAATAGAAGTCCTTCCGAACTAATGCTTTTACCGATTAGAAATGTTTTATCTGTTGCTTATTTTTACCATCACTATTGGACCATTATGGTGCAGTGGAACAGCGTTTGATGAAAATGTGATGGCTGTGAGTTCTAGTTCAACTCGGTGGAGTGAATTATTTTTATTTCATTGATTTGTTAAGATTAAATTCAGCGTTGAGTTACGCTACTTAACTGTAATAGGCACTGTATTATTGTAATTCAGATGGAAAGTGGAGAATGAAGTGTCATAATACCAGGTTCTTCCTGGCTATCCTGCAATATGGGTAAAAGCTAATCTTATTCTTTTATATTTTGGAGTCGACTTTAAAATATTATTATTAATAAGTTAATATTATAATTATTATAATATTTCACATTTAGATGACATCTTTCATCGTATTTTTTAAAACAAACCGCGGAACCCTATTAAAATAATTGTCTAAAATACTAGACGCGGTGTATTTTGGAGAACTCCTAGCGACCAAATTTGGTTATGCCTGACTGCACGCGACGATTGTTAGTTCAACTTCCACTAACTTGTAAAATAAAACAAAAATGGATAGTTTGTAAAGTAAAAATTGCTTGTACTCGTCAAGTATTATAATTTTCTGTTATGTCACATTTCTTTCGTATTAAGCGGAGTGCTAATATGAAAGAAATAGTGGCACGACCTTCAGTAATGAAGAACACGACACAGAAGAAGAAGAAGAAGAAGAAGAAGCGCAGTGAGCAAAAATATAATAGTGATTACGGAACTGAACAACAAAATTTAATTTCTCAGACTGGGATTGAATCTACAACAATCGCGTGTGTAGTCTGGGGAACCACGATGATTTAATTTAATTTTAATGTTAATTTTTGACTTACAATTCGAGATTTTACGGAAAATCTTATATTTAGCCTTAGCTTAGCTGTTCCACTGCGCTAGGATGGCGTCAACAAACAATATTTTTATAATATAACCGTATTTGAATTTACCTATGTATTTTCAAAATGCATAGAATCATGAATAGAGATGTTCAGTTTCCATTTAAACTAATCCTAGAAACGCATATTTAATATTTACTAAGTACTCGAGTCACGTGTTCGACGTCGTCGGTCACGCTGTGCAAGCGCTCGTCCTCGCTAGTCGCTGCGGCGGTGCACGGTGCGGCCTCGCGTGCTCAATACAAATATTCTTACTTTTCTTTGATTTACTTCAATTTTTATTTATTAAATTATATTATTTCTTGTGTTTTATGAAGTAATTATTAAGTCGGTTGTTTTACGCTTTTGTAACCTTTGACTTTTCCTTTGTTTTGTTTGATTAACTATTTATTTTTATTTATTTCTCCTGCAGGTGGAACTCAGAAAACATAGTATTTGGTCACTCTCTTCTCCATTTTCTGTACTATTTCGTTATTTTCGTGTTAAGTGGCAGAAGGCAACCCCGCAATTCATATTAGACCGATCAACCTAAAATTTATTCTTCTGTACTAATGTTATGAAGCTAAAGTTGTATAAACGCTGTAATCTTAGGAACTAATGGTTACAATTGAAAAATATGTTGAAAATTCTCACTCAGGGAAATGAGTTATTATTTATTAATTTTTTCATTTCTTCGCTCTCGTAATAAGGCAAAGTGCGGTGATGAGTACCGTCACTCAACACATAAAAATCATACAATCAAACACACATTTTTTTTTCGATATTAGTGTAGGTATATGTAACTTCTAATACATAACAATACCATAGTAAGTTATGTTATTTAAGTCATTTACTTAGAACTAATCATACTCAATCAATTCAATCATTTTCATTACAAAGTTACTAGAACTGGATTGAGACCAATTACATATTACATATCGTATATGGTGCTGGTACTGTAATTTACACGCAATAGGTTAAAAGTAACGTTGTTTAACTTGTTATCTTAAGTTAAGTAATTTTAGTTTATATCTTTAGTTCATTATCTTTGTGATTGTAGACGTGATGGTTGTCGGTTCGAATCTTAGTACTGGGAATAAATTATTTTAATTTCTATTCTCTGTTAAGATGCCAATGAGCGGCGTTGAGTTCCGCCACTCGACATGCAATCAAGATACAAGGCTCCTTCTGCCTGCCCTGTTCCAAAACAATTGTATGGTAGCGAGAGAGAGAACATTGTGACGCGTCACTATAGACTCACACTACAGATCTATTTAGAAGAAAAACCTGTGCCCGTATTTATAAATCATTCTCATTTTCGAGACAGAGACATTTTCTTGAAGGGGAATCGAACCCGCAACCTATCGGTTTATTATAAATACCTACTGCATCCTGCAACATTTCTGAAAGTGCAAATAAGTCATTGTTGCGTCAAATGAGCGATATAACCATAATGATCTTTTAACCTTAATCTGTAAAATGCGTAAAAAATATATAGAAAAAAGAAGATTGAAAAGTTGGAAAATAAAAGATGTCATTATGGCATGCCTAACTGTAATCAATTATATTAAAAACCTTGAAAAATAGTCAATTACGGCTATTATTATGGGAAAATTGCAGTTGACGTGACAATATGGTTTCCCATGGATCTTATTGTTAGATTATTAACTAGATTTCATATTGGGCTATAAGTACCTAAGTGTATTTATTTCAGATGCTTTCATGCTTTATCCCATATAATATGGTAGATAGAGGAAATGTAGTGTTAAGTCATTCCGTGACCCTCTTTTAGCCGCGTTGAGTCGCGAAACAATAAAGTTAATTATAGTCCACACAGGCAAAGTCGCGAGTCCAATACTAGTATAGAGTAGCATATATGTCAATAAGGTATATAATATAAATAAGTCTATTTACTTACTTTTATAATATTATCTCAATCACGCCACAAATGCAAAAAGATACCTAAAGATATAATTAAATAAATAGAAATAGATGTAGTTCCACATGTTTTTTACTCATTAGATGTCCAAGGCCAGGACAATTAAATGACTTACAAGACTAACAACTTGGCGTTAAGTTCAAGGCTGGGCTTAGATGAGCTCTTTGAATAGCTAAAGAGTCTTTTACATTGTGGACAGCCTGTGGTTCTTACTGGCGGCATGATTATGTTTAAATTATTTTCGTATCTTGTCTTGGTAGACAAAACGCGGCGTTGAGTTACACCACTCCATACGAAATATCTTGAAATAAATTAAGCGGTGCGTGAGTAAGAGAGTATATTAACAGTATGTTCTCTCTGCAGTATGTATTTACTTGATTGTTAATTTCTATAGAAATCTTCTGTAATAGGTAGGGTAATTGTTTTAATATGTATGTATATTAAAATCTTATATACATAAGTATTAAGAAAGTGGAGTAAAGATATTCGCAAAGTGGCGGGCAACGGCTGGATGCGAAGAGCTGAAGATCGAGCTCAGTGGTGTGCCATTGGAGAGGCCTATGTCCAGCAGTGGACGAGGTCAGGCTAATGATGATACATAAGTATATTGATTTATGATGTTCGTAACATTTTTTTGTAAATGTTACCGAGTGGTAACAAATAATTGGCTTAAGCGCTTGAATGTGTTCTTCTAATAAGGCATGACTTCAAAATCCCGCTATGTTCTACATTTTTATTTCTGAATCAGATATCAAATTAAAAATACAATTATAAAATATTTTTATTTATTTCCATTCTGGCAAAACGAAACCAGCCGTCCATTTCTTACTCTTATGGCGGCACTCGTGTGGTATGGATGGGGCCGAAAAGCAGAAAACAGAGTATCTCGACACTACAGGAGATTGGTAACACTAAAAAAACCTACATAAATCCAAATAAAGTCCTAGTCAAAAAGTGCAATGTACAGCCACTTCAAGGTTTAAAAACAATAGCTTCGTAATATTCATCTAGCGAAACAAAACAGGTAATAATGTCATATTAATATGCATAATGAATGCGAACATTGACGCAGGCTAACCGAAGTGAGATGTTTTTAACGTGTTTAAAGTGTTATTTCACACTTAGGAAAGAGAGATACAGACAGTTTCCAAGAGGCGCGGGTTCCAATCTCTCTATTATCCCGTTCAAATTTAAAAAAATATTGAACCGACATCAGCTGCATTCAGCAGGGTAGGCAGAAAGAACCTAATGTTACGATACTCAAAAAGTGTAGATTAGAGTAAATGTATATGAAAAAAAAACATAGTGTTGAGACACTTCTTTCCCCACACACTAGCCGAATTTTGGAGGAATTGCGTGTTGAGTTGCCAACTCAACGCTGCGCTTTTTTGCCTCGATACCAGAGATTCCGTTTCTTATTTCAAAAGTAAATATTTTGTTTCCTCGTATGGGCATCGAACCCATAGCCATCACGAGTACAATCAGACGTCGGCCCACTGCGCCATGACGACCTCAATAATGAAATTAGAAATCCATTTAGAGTTAGCTTAATCGCAACTATTACTCCAGTTCCAGTTCTAAAAACATAGTTTGCTTTACGTCTCAATAGCAGTGTACTAAAACTGTCGTTGGCTTGACTGTATAATTTCTTGAAGGCAGCCTAGTAATAATTATATTAACACAAATATTGAACAAATAAGAAATTATTTAGATTTTTTTTATGTTATAAAAATATTGTTAAATTAGTTATTATTGCTGCTTTTGCTATTATTATTATAATAAAAGTGTATTTTAACCGGCGGAACTTAACGCAGGAATTTACGTAACTAAACCGCCGACATGAAAATAATTTTGATTATAACAATTTGATGTTTCTCTGACACTAAGAGGGTATTCTTTAACTAATGCGCCATGATGATATATTTCTTTAAAGAATATTCTGTAAAAGTTTTGTTATTGAAATACTTAATTCTGTATGTTAATTATAATAAACTAAATATTAGATGAAATAAAATAGTTCTTTGGGCCTTGTACCATATTATTTAGGTTATTTTTTGCAAATATTTAACGATATTAAAACCCGGATGTGACGTCAAAAAATCATGTAAAAAAACAATAGAAGTAATGATTATGATTACTTTTAATATACACTCTGTGGCAAGGTCACTTTGAAGATATTTTAAAGTTATAAGTACATACAGCATTGTATGAAATGAAATACAAAAACTTATATTAATGTTTCAGCGACATATTTGTATTTAAGAGATGTTTAATGCAATTAATGTTAATTTCAAAGTACGATTTTTGTTTTTATTGTACAAAAACAAATAACAATATTTTCTTTTCAAGAATTAACTACAGTCATATTACCATTACGAAAAGTTGAGAATGAATCTTGACAGTAGGTTTTCTCTGCCTACCATTTTATGTAAAAATACAAAAATGCTTACCGACTTATAAAGAACAGTTTGTTTGGCTAATCACAATCAAACACGCTAATCTCAGAAACTAGTGAACTACTGTTTTGAATTGTAAAATACTATCATTTGTCTAAAAAAAGCTATATTACACGAAGTTTTTCTTTTCTACGTAGCCCATCGCACCTACGGTCAAAGTTACCTCGAGGACTATGAATGTGGTATATGTCATACACAAATCTTAATGATTTTCATTAGACCACGCGGGCGAAAGCCGGTAAAAGTAAGTTCAATATAGTTTGCTCTCTTTACCTATCCTACGGAAAATGCAAAAGACGTGTGAATATAAGAAATAAGTTATAATAAATTTACATATTATACTCCGTACGTATGAAAATTAACTTATTTTAGTCATGCTCGGCGGAGCGTAAAGCTTCTTTATGAATTAAATTAGGGATCAAGATCGAACCTACGACCTTTAAGTAGCGTTATATGAAAGTAACAGAGTAAGTAATGCGTGAATTTAAGTTTTTAATGTTTTTTTGTATCCCGGATAAAGTAGGCCGAGGGAACCTAATCTAATGTTAAGATACTTCGTCACCTACGTACTGCTTAATAAAAGAGGTATTGCGTGTTGAGTTGCGGAACTCAACGCCGCATTCTTTGGATAATTTGGATACCAGAATAGAAATAAGTCATAGAGTGGAAGAAAATGAAAACAATTCACTACACCGAGTGAAAATCAAATTTAGTCGGCATTTAATGAATGAAATGAAGCTCCTTGATTTATTTGGAAACGGCAATATGCAGTTATTCCTTTAAATCTCACCCATGTCATTGTGGAAATGTAAAAAGATTTGTGTTTTTTAATTTTATCCACATTTGATGTGTGACGTTGGACGCCGTAGTGTAGTTAACTTCTAATTCTTCCATTCCACCTCTTTAAATGTGGGCAATGATATAGTTTTATGATATAGTTTTAAATAAGTGAAAAGTAAGAATAATAAGTGTCTTAGAATAATGTTGGAATAATAAGTTTTTTAAAAATAATTTTCNTCAATAATGAAATTAGAAATCCATTTAGAGTTAGCTTAATCGCAACTATTACTCCAGTTCCAGTTCTAAAAACATAGTTTGCTTTACGTCTCAATAGCAGTGTACTAAAACTGTCGTTGGCTTGACTGTATAATTTCTTGAAGGCAGCCTAGTAATAATTATATTAACACAAATATTGAACAAATAAGAAATTATTTAGATTTTTTATCTTATAAAAATATTGTTAAATTAGTTATTATTCCTGCTTTTGCTATTATTATAATAAAAGTGTATTTTAACCGGCGGAACTTAACGCAGAAATTTACGTAACTAAACCGCCGACATGAAAATAATTTTGATTATAATAATTTCATGTTTCTCTGACACTAAGCGGATATCCTTTAACTGATGCGCCATGATGGTATATTTCTTTAAAGAATATTCTGTAAAAGTTTTGTTATTGAAATGCTTCATTCTGTAATTACACTAAACTAAATATTAGGTGAAATAAAATATTTCTTTGGGCCTTGTACCATATTATTTAGGTTATTTTTTGCAAATACTTAAAGATATTAAAACCCGGATGTGACGTCAAAAAATCATGTAAAAAACAATAGAAGTAATGATTATGATTACTTTTAATATACACTCTGTGGCAAGGTCACTTTGCAAGATATTTTAAAGTTATAAGTACATACAGCATTGTATGAAATGAAATACAAAAACTTATATTAATGTTTCAGCGACATATTTATTTAAGAGATGTTTACTTAATGCAATTAATGTTAATTTTAAAGTACGATTTTTGTTTTTATTGTACAAAAACAAATAACAATATTTTCTTTTGAAGAATTAACTACGGTCATATTACCATTACGAAAAGTTGAGAATGAAACTTGACAGTAGGTTTTTTCTGCCTACCATTTTATGTAAAAATACGAAAATGCTTACCGACTTATAAATAACAGTTTGTTTAGCTGAACGCGCTAACCTTAGGAACTAGTGAACTACTGTTTTGAATTGTAAACTACTATCATTTATCTAAAAAAAGCTATATTACACGAAGTTTTTATTTTCTATGTTATTTTCTACAGTCAAAGTTACCTCTTTACCTACAAATCTTAGTTATTTTCATTTAACCACGCGACCAAAAGCCGGTAAAAGTAAGTTCAATATAGTTTGCTCTCTTTACCTATCCTACGGAAAATGCAAAATACGTGTGAATATAAAAAATAAATTTATAATAAATTTACATATTATACTCCGTACGTATGAAAACTAACTTAGTTTAGTCATGCTCGGCGGAGCGTAAAGCTTCTTTATGAATTAAATTAGGTATCAAGATCGAACCTACGACCTTTAAGTAGCGTTATATGAAAGTAACAGAGTAAGCAATCCGTGAATTTATTTTTTTGCAATTTCTGGAATAGTATTTATTTTTAAATGAGTGAAAAGTTAGAATATAATTCTTTTTAAAATAATTTTCAATTCCAAGCAGGAAGTCACCCGCGAATGAAGAATAACAGCCTGATTTGTCAATACAACATAAGATTATTTGTTCCTAACATAGCAATATATGAGAAAAAGGGCCGATGCCCGATATTATAATTCAAATTTTAAGTTAAATTCCAAGGAAGACCTTCCTCGGTCGTAAAACCTTTTATAGTAATTGGCGTTTGGGGTGAATTCCAGGTAGGTCCCAATTCGCGAAACTTCTAAACGTGATTGATATGCATTATTCATACTTTTTTTAACCGACTTCTGTAAGAAGAGGAGGTTATCAATTCGACTGTATGTTTTTTTTGTCTATAGCATTAAATATTTTGTTTATTTCATTTTTTTTGATGGAGGAACTTATTAGCTATGTATTGTAACATGCAATTTAGTTGTGAAAATAAATAAGTAATTTATATATTTTTGTAACTCCTTATAATGTATAGTTTATAGTACAAATTAACGTTAACGACTTAGTAAAACAAAGGTACCCTTTCCTTGTGATACGCTAAATAATACTTATAAAAACATTTTATATAAAAATTAAAGTGCCATTGTGGCTTGTGGCACAGGTCACAATGGCACAGTTGGGATGTGTCATTAAAACAAAGACTTTGACTTCGAATCTTGCTAAGAGAAATATTTTATATTAGTGATATAGATATTTCCCCACTATTGCTATATTTCATATGATGACCAAGATATAAATATTATAAGTACTTATTTAATCTTATTAAACATTTAAACTCGCTTCAAAGTGGATGTGATGAGTAATTTATCCATTAAAACGATAATAATATAACTTTTTGTAAATATATACTAATTTCATAATATTTTGAAAATATTTCACACAATAAAGATTACTGTAACGTTTATTACATGCTGAAATTCTGTATAAGTATTCAGAAATAGTTATAATTGTAATATTATTTTTCATCTAATACAGATTATAAAAAAATGTGGCGTTATTTTAGCATAAGTATTTTAAAAGAATGGGAATAAACATATACTGACAATTATGCATATAATAATATCAAAACGACATTTAAAATTTGCATTTTATCTCGAGACTAATTTAGTTTTAAGAATTTAGGTTAAATCATTTTTGTAGCGTTCTAATAATTAAAAAGTCAATTATAATTTTAAACAGCTTAAGGCATAAACAATACTTCCTACAGCCTTGGTTTCTAAATGTTTTGTGTCATCAATAACCAAAGTCAAGATAACAATTACTTTAAACAATAACTGAACTAAATAATAATTTAATAATACAAAATACCTCAAAATCACTCCGTATAACATATCACAACACTTATTCACAAAATTTTGACACTATTTTTTTTTTATTTCGCACTTTTTAAATTTAATTATTTATCTATGACACGTCACTTTCTGGTCGCGGTGCGCGGCAAACTGAACTTGAGTTTGACATAATCTCATAATGCAGGTGGGAATGTTGTGTTATTTTTATTTATTATTCACTGCGTATATTCTAAGAGTAAGTAGCCTCTATTGCTGTTAAAGCAGGCAATGTATAACATGTTTATTGTAATATTAGAGGGTATGTAATTGGAACTACAAGTAAGTTATATTTGTTCAATAACCATTACTTATTTTACACGAAAATGATAATTTCTTTACTTGTCAACTACACAATGTATATTAAATGAATGTTTTGCTTGAATATTAGTCATTTGAAAAGACAAATCCTTATGTTCTTATTCATTATAATTTTCTTCATGAATCCGATTTTTTACCAAAAAATCACAAACTCCCAAACATCTGCTGAACCACTAAACCCTACCGTGTCATTAAAGTCTCGTACCGCTAGACATATAAGTACTCGATCAACGAATGTTGATATGATTGACATATAGTTAAAGGTGATTGCGGCAGGATTCATCTAGGCAACCCAGTTGTAATCTGTTCTACTAATCATGTATTTATTCATTACCATAAGTTTAATTAAGAAAACTGATACCTGCAGGTTTTAACGGTGGGATCTCCTGTGGTGGGAAACTTTTAAATCATCGAAATGGAAGTTCTGTAAATCGGTGAATGAGGTAAATGTTATTATTATGTAGAAAGTGTAAAAATGCCTATTTATAAATACATACATATTTACAGTTCATTTCCGTTGATGTTAATATAGTATTCTTTTTAAATATGTATATTTAATTATACCCATTTACAGCTTACAAGTTAAATTTTATGTTTAAAGAAAATATAGTGTGTGTGTAAGCGCGACTGGTTGTAGTTTCAATCCCCACTCGAGGAAATTAAATATTTATTTAATATTATCATTTCTTCGCTCTGGTGTCTAGACAAAGTGCGACGTTGAATTCCGCCATTCAATACACAATGTCTCCAGAATTCGGATGAAAGTGGACGGAGTATTTGAATACTTAACACTAGGTTCCCTATTCCCGAATTTTCGCCAGGCTTACTTCGACGCCGCGTTTTATATTATTAGACAAGAAATTTAAAATAATCTTTATCCTAATAGGAAATAGAACACACAACCGCCGCGTTTACAGTCAGACGATGTTGGGTCGCCACACGACAGTTTTAAGTATAAAATAATTTATGCAAATGAATTTAATATTACGTACTTTGCTGTAGGTTTAGTTAGTGTAGGTTTTGATCAGTGGCGTAGGCGTAGGGGACTTGATGCCCTTTAAAATAGTCTAAGGTCTAAAAAAAAACAAAGTGATCGTCGACTTGGATGCCCCTTTCCTGTTGATCAGTTCTAAAAAAAAAAACAGTGATCGTCGACTGTCATGCCCCTTTCCTTTTGATGCCCAGTGCGGCTTAGGGGACTTGATGCCTTTAAAATGGTCTAAGGTCTAAAATAAAATTGATCGTCGACTTTATACCCGGTGCGACTGCACCGCTCGCACCCCCCTAGCTACGCCACTGGTTTTGATCGCTCATCGTTTACGAATTTAAGCTATCAAAGGTCATATTGCATTCGCTTACTTTGAATACTAGTTAGTTATATCTAGCCTTATAGGCAATATTTATTCCAATATTTAACTTATATATTGGACTTCTATTATATATTTCTTACTTGCATTTTTGTAAAGTTTAAAAGGGATGGCCAGGTAAAGCAAAAAGTTTAAAATGTTAGCCAAACGATTTGGTTTTCTCTACATTTTATGGCCATAGTGATCAATCTCTACACATTTTTTGAATACTGTAGAGTAAGTGATGGTAATTTAGGGAACTATTACCTCTTTCTATATTTTTATCTATACGAATATATTGTGTGTTGAGTAAAAATACCTAAAATGCACTTCATTTAGCCCTATATCGTTAAAATTAAATACTTAAATATTGAAATATTAACATCATCGCCAGTAAGTGTCAAACCCATAACTATCGCGTGCCTTCAAGATCATCTTAATACCTTATATGGTCAACATTAACATTTACTTTGTCCGATAATAGGACTCCATACTTAAGATTATTGTTAGTATGGTACCTCATGTTGAGTTTGCTTGGAATAATGGCAATCAGGTTTGCTCAAACGCCTGCAGCATCGAGGATGCCGTAATTAGCGACTGTGCACTAATATCCTTTGCAAATAAATCCGCACCATGTTAACGCATTATCGATAGCCATGGCTTCTCGTGGAAAAGGTGAAATTGAGCATCCTTGGTTCATTGTGAGGGACCAAAGATAATATTTTCTTCAATTTTGTCAGTCGATCTTCTAAAAAGATTTCCTTGAGCAGTATATAAAATAGAATAAATATGTACCTCTATGCCATGACCCTAAATAGATTTTGAAGATATGATGACATATCTAAGTGTAACGTGGAATTCTCACCATTCGATTTGCTTATCACAAGATAATGGATAAATATTAGAAATTCCAAGAGATTATTGCTTGTTCAATAAGAACTTTTTACCTACATACAAAAATTTATGCTAGCTTTTTGCCTCTCTTTTTCGGCACAGAACGCTACGTTTTGTCTTGCAAGGTCGGGTAAATGGATATAATGTTTTTCCCCGAGAGGGTATAGAAGCCATAAGTTACATTAATACAGAAGAATAAAAAATTAAAAAATCACAAATACATTATATATTTTTTACTTTTGATAAATTTATATCTGCAATTGTATGCANTGGTATAATAGCAATCAGGTTTGCTCAAACGCCTGCAGCGTCGAGGATGCCGTAATTAGCGACTGTGCACTAATATCCTTTGCAAATAAGTCCGCACCATGTTAACGCATTATCGATAGCCATGGCTTCTTGTCAAAAGGTGAAATTGAGCATCCTTGGTACATTGTGAGGGACCAAAGACAATATTTTCTTCAATTTTGTCAGTCGATCTTCTAAAAAGATTTCCTTGAGCAGTATATAAAATAGAATAAATATGTACCTCTATGACCATAAATAGATTTTGAAGATATGATGACATATCTAAGTGTAACGTGGAATTCTCACCATTCGATTTGCTTATCACAAGATAATATGGGCAAATATAAGAAATTCCAAGAGGTTATTCTTTGCTCAATAAGAACAATTTACGTACATACAAAAATTTAAGCTAGCTCTTTGCATCTTTTTTTAGATTTCCGATTTATCCCGTAGCAGAGAGATAGGCAAAGAGACCAAAACACTTCGTTCTCCACTCTCCATTCTCATTGAATTGGTGTTGAGTGTCGGAACAGAACGCTACATTTTGTCTTGCAAGGTCGGGAAAATGGAAATAATGCTTTTCCCCGAGAGGGTATCGAAGCCATAAGTTACATTAATACAGAAGAATAAAAAATAAAAAATGACAAATACATTATATATTTTTTACTTTTGATAAATTTATATCTGCAATTGTATGCATCGTAGAGAACAGAATTATTATAATTAGTTAGGAAAATCTATACATGTTAAAAAACACGATATTGCTTTTGATTTTTGAAAATTTTATTTGAAGTACTTTAAGATATGCTATTTAGTTGATATGCATATTTTTTATTATTTTAGGCCATGAAGCAATAATAACATCCTTTTGGTTTTAGAAATATATTTGAAAATATTTTAAGTAACGTGTTTATTGAAAAAAAAATGCCTAAAATGTTTATTTTTTTTACTTAATATTTATTTTTAATTGTTTATTGTTCATGACCTAAAATATTGCATTAGATCAAAAATTGTTCCAAATTTGTGCGCTGTGTAGAGCATTTTAATTAAAATTATTTTTTATGGAATACCTATTTTAAAAATTACATTTGTTTACTTAATCATAGTAATTATAATCTAGATAAATATAAAGACTATTTAACAGGTATTCTAATATCTTTGGCGAAGCGTATTTTATTTACAAATACATACTAAAATTTTAATATACGCCATAAACGTAACTAGGTTTTGCAATAATGGGCCGAGTATTTGAGGGATATTCGTTCTTTTTGCCTTACACCAAATTCTAGTTACGTCTATGACAAAAAGAAAATAAGAAAAATTCAGAGGTAACAACGTTAAAATTATTGTACAAATAAATTTTACCTACTTATAGAATATTAATAAAAACTATTGATTTAGTCTCTTTAGTCAAATCCTTAAATATAAGTACGATGTTAAAACAATTAATTGTTAACAAAATATAATAAGAAATGCTTTAAGATTTTTGTTATATTATTTTATAACACTCATATTAAAAAAGTATATAATTTGTAACAAATTTAATATTAAATATATACATAAAAAAACAATATAATAAGTCAAAAGTTTCAAGACCAGTGGTTATTTTGGAATTTCATATATAAAAATACAGAAAAATAAAAAGTCTAATCATACACAATGTAATACTGGGATAATATTTTATAAATATTATAATATCATTATTGCACAATTTGAAGGAACTCGCATAGTTTTAGAAATATAACCAACATAACATTAAAACGAAAAGAAAAGAATATTTTGGCACAATTAAACCAAAATTTCTATATCCCACATAATTATCTTTCAGTATCTCTTCTTAAAAGTCTATTTACTCTAAAGATTCTATTTTTATAAGTCTCTATTGGCGATCTTCGTAACATTCGCGTCGTCGCCATTCGTGTCATCGCAGCTTTATAGCTCTGTGGAGACAAAATGGCGGGCGTTTCGCGCCTTTTTAAAATATCAGTTGTCAAAATGACGTCGTCCGACAGCATTTCGTCGATGTCGCCATTGAACATTGCTATTGTGTCCGAGGTGTAATTGCTTATCGGTGTGCAGAGAGGTATGGAGTTCGACCATTTTCTGTTCCTGTTGAAATTTTAAAGCAATTGTATTGGTTTGATGATTAATAAGTAGTAAATAGTAGGAATTTAGATAAGTGCTACCGTAACGTTGGTGTATCCTATGTTTTATCAAATAAAAATTATATTGTTTAATAAGGTGTAATATCATTAAAACAAAGTTTGAATTCATTCTAAAATAACTGAAACCCGATCTTATAAAACAATAAAAAATAAATATATTTTAGAGGTAGGTAGGTAGGTAATATTTTGGTTAGTTTTTCTGTTTAAATCTTCTTGATCATTCAAAGACCTCCGTGTCACACTCTACCCAACCATAACAGGAGATATTTAATTAGAGGAATTTTAAAAATATTTTTAATTTGTAGTTGTAAAATAGTTTCATCTTCTATTTTAATTATTTAATAAATGAATGTATACTTGAGGCATCGCAGCATGGTAGCACCGTCAAGCCGGTAGCCAGGTTCGCAAGTGAACGATATAGTTTCACCAATTTTGTAATAGAATTTTACTGATGACATGCGCCCTGATATCGTTGTTCCTGGATACGTACATGCTTGGGCACCTGTAAAAAGCAATAGTTTGTTGTGACGGTTTCACAGGTGGAACTATTATTATGTATAGCAATATCATAAAGCTTAAGTGTTTGAGCTTAGACAGAGGGAACCTAGTATTAAGACATTCGCTTTGCAACCTCGCTCACCGTCCAATTTTCGAGATATCGCGTATAGAGTGGCGGATTTCAACGCCGCGTTGTGTTTCGTTGTTCCACTCAATGGTGCATGAGAAAGGAAGTGGTTTTACATCAGGTTCCCTCACATAAGAGGGTAAGCCTCCTATACATGAGTAATATATAGCCTCAAGCTAAAAAAATGCCTTAATCAAACATTTTTTTAATAAAACTTACACGTAGGAGGTTTATCGCTCCATCTTCCACTATCCTGGCACACCAGAATAGGTCGACCGTGTAAAGTGTGTTCAGGGTTGCAGTGGAACTGCAGAACATCACCAGCCCTGTACGGTGCTCGACCGAGCACGTAACCTGAAGCAGGTGGTGGTAGCGCTGGGCAGGAGACCTCTGGAATTATGTAAGTAAGAATTATTTTTGACATATTGGAACTAGGTATAGATAATTTAATAAACAATAATGATTACTAACATAATTTATTCTTACAGTTTTATATACAAATTGTGTAGGAAAATAATACAAATAGCTTAAATAATTTATTTATAGTTCCAAAGCACAACTTTTTTATTTTAAACAATTATGTTTTTGTTTAAAAATAATAATTTAACACATATAAATACATAATATTACATAAACACACGGCACACAGCCCGCATGTACCAGCTGCCACTGTCCACCCGGCACCCAATGTTCGACCCATTGCGTGTTGATTGGCGGAACTCAGCAGGAGAAGAAAAACAAATTAAGCAAATAAAAAACTATCGTATAAGAAAAAGTAATATACATAGCTTTAGCTATATTAATATATCCTTAAATCAATCACCTTTACAAATTGGATACGGTCTAGACCAATCAGCAGCTGGTAAACAAACGGTTTCGGTTGGCCCATCTAAAGCCCATCCTGGTGGACAGGAGAAAGCTGCTCTACCACCAACTCCTCGGGATACAATTGCCACACGTGGACGTCTTTCGCCTTCTCCTAGTGGGATATCATGGAGGAGTTCTCCACATTCAACACCTTTAAATTGAAATGTGATTGGTTGTTTTTTTAGCTACACACTGTTTCCCGTCCGCACAAAGCAGGGTAGGCAGAGAGAAGCTAGTGTTAAGACACTCTATATTCGACTTTCCGCCTAATTTCCTAGATATATTGTGTTGTTCGTTTCCTCACTAGAGCGAGGAAATGAAAATACTTTATAAACAAACCTAAAAAATTAAGTTAATTAAAATAAATAAGTTTTAGTTACAAAATTTAAAGTAAGTAAGTGTAAGTTTTAGTAAGAACAAATATTCTTTATTCAGATGAAGTTCTGCAAGTTTTTAAGTTGCTTGTAAAATCAAAATCATCGTCGAACATACAAATATAATCGGCTCGGAACGCAATAATACATTTTAATTAGATTTTTGAGAAAAAATAAAAGAATGATGCTTCATACTTATATCAGAATTAATGAAAATATTATATTTTAAAATTATACAGAAATTGGCTAAGATTAATTTAATTTAATTTTGAAAAAGTAATTGGAATTTCTAGGAATCACTAGTCACTATCAATCACTAGGGTTAGTTGGATATAGTAGAGAGTAGGTATATACATGTAATTGAGTTCCATCACTTACACACAATGTCTCGAAAATTGAGCAGAGAGTGAGGAGCGGAATGTCTTAACACTAGGTTCCCTATGCCTACCCATGCGGGAAAAAGCTTGAAGCTGCGAATAAACTTACCGAAAATATAAATAATTTTAACTTACTTTCACAAACTGGTAATGGTGCACTCCAATTCCCCGATGCTCTGCACACTAGAGTTTGTGCACCAAGTAAAGCATTGCCGTTGGCGCAGGAAAACTTAATATCAGTACCGAGCTGTGTGCCTGATGTACTTGCTACTAATCCGCGACGAATTGGCAGAGGTGGGCAATGTACATCTAAATATTAAATATGTTAGTAATGTTATTCATAAAATGTTTAATTGGCAAAAGTGATTTTTATAGTTTATAAAAAAATCAGCTTTACACTTTTTCCGCAGTCAGAGGAAACCTAATGTTAAAACCATTTCTCTAGGAATTTTGAGACGTTGTTTGCTGAGTAGCAGATTTAAACGTCGCTTTTTGTCCACTAGATTGGGAAAATAAAAATAACTCAAACATAAGCCTCATTGGGGGAATCCCCAATGAGGATCGAACGCTCAACCATCACGCTTACCGTCATACTCATAAGTTATCCCACTGTTCCACGACGGTCTCATATTTTGTATGAGGTTGATATCGTAAAGGTGATTAAGCTGATATTTTTTAACAAACAATGACATGTTAACAATGAATATTGAAATACTTCTGGGGAAGAGGCGCGAATTTATATCCTGCTACACTATTTTTTTATATAGAAATGGTGTTTAACCTTCAACTATTATTTCAACTTGGTGGCTCTGTCGTGCTGGTGTTTCACAGCGATATATTCCAGAATCTTCTTTGACAGCATTTATAATGCTGAGTCTGAATTCTAAGCTGCTGTCTCTCCCTGGATCCGTAGTCCATCCTTCAGGATATTTCCTATCAGATCTGATGATAATATTGAAATCATTAAGGTAATATTTACATAGTGCAAGACAATATTTAATGTTTTGGCTTAGTCCATTTAAGCTTTGCTAAATTTATACTTAAATAATGTATATAGCTACTATAACAATACCTAATGTTAACATTGATACATATACCGTATGTATATCATCATCATCATCATCATCATCAGCCTGTCCTCGTCCACTGCTGGACATAGGCCTCTCCGTATGTATATACAGAAACCTAATAACTAGGAATTCTTAAAAAATATAATAATACAAGCTAAAGCGACAATAACATACTCAGGATCATGATGCGTCACATTCCACTTGGGATTCCCAAATCTTCTCATCCATAAGCATTCCATATGCAGAACTGTTCCCGGATACACTAGCAATTTGCCATCGTTTGTTTGTGCTATTGGTCCTTGGGAATGCCTGAATAGTATAGTTGGTGGCTTTTCCACTGAAAAATGGAAATTAATAAAAAAAATGTATATTAACGACTATGATCTACGAATATTTTTTATTACGCAATCTGAGTGAATGTATTAGTTTTAAAGTTTATTTTAGGCAAATATATTAGGTTGCTGATTGACTGCCTACTTGAAAGAATGATTTCTTTTCATTCCATTTCTCCAATAGAACAAGTACGCCGTACTTGGTCTATTAAAGAAATGGAATAAGAATAGGAATAAGTTCCAAGTATAGTATATTTACTTGCGTAGTCATTTTCTTGGTTGAGACCAAAGCATGTTGGTTTTACACCGTCCCAGGAACCTCCGACACATTTCCGCACTTGTGATCCACTCATTGCGTATTTACCAACATCACTGCACCTATAATTAGAAATGAAAAGGTATACACCAAACTAATATCATATATAAATATGTATGTAAGTTTAAAAAATGTTTTATTGGGTAATGCAACATAATTTTACAAAAATTTACATTTTCGTTTATAAAGATATTTTATTCTATATGTATGTATGTATGTATGTATGAGATATTATCGGAACCTTATCGAGATCATTCTTTTTGATTAGTTTAGGAATATTCCAACTAAAGGAACAGACCAAGTTTAATTAAAATTGGTTCATTACTTTTTGTAAGTGATATATGGGTTTCCACGTGTTTCTTGAGGGTATGTATATTATACCTTATATCATCCTTATATCATAAATTACCTTTAAATTAAAGTCGGTTTATTATATAATAATGTTATTAAAATTAAAATTTACTAACACCACTATTTTTACAATACTTTACCTAGAAACTATTACTGAACCCGGAGGGAAATCAACAGTTTCAGTAATCTCCAAGTCATTAAAGAAGGATACAACATGTGGTTCTTCATTACGGAATGTGCAGCTGTTGTTACTGAGGAGTTCTTCACTTTGAGTTTCCAGGTCATCTGTGAAGTTGTATAAATATGTATATTTTGCAGGGCTATTGCTAAAAAAGTTTCATAAATTGTGATTACGGTATAATTCAACTTACCACAATTAAAACTTTTTCCAACCCAGTTTCCTTGTTCACAAATTAGCTTCCATGTTGTCTTTTCCCCCATAATAGAGGCTATACACCGAAACGTGACTTCCGTCCCGTGAGGATACCCATCCACTTCGACAGTGTCATTCACTTCAGATCCATCTCGATAAATAAGAGTTCCTTGTACCCTAACAAAATTGTAATTTTGGGAACTTAAACTAAAAGTGTTGGATTTACGGTAACAGGATAAATAATGAATCAGTTCAGTAAAATATAATCAAAATAATTAATTAGAGAACCCCCTTATTTATAATTAAACGGCATGCACTATTTTTACTTTTAAGTCGCCAAAAAATCGCAACATAACGCAAGCTCGGCCAAGACAGAAAGGAAAAAGCCAAAAACAGCGATGTAGCTGTCTCATTAGTGATTATTATCACGCATACAAAATTTCAATCTAAGCCCTGCCTTCTGAGGATTTCGATATCGTTGAAACGATAGAACCGAGTCAAAGAGTAAATCTAGAAAACCAAATGTATGAAAAAGACTTATTGAAGAAATCAAATATTGTTAAAAGAAGTCACCTAATATAGTGACGTTATCAATGAAAGTGATAAAGATAAAAGTGATGGAGCTATTAATTTGAATGATGATGATCAGAAATATGATGAAGTTACAAAAGCAAAAGTCCGAACCTAGAAGGCTCTCACCAGGGCTTGGCATCCCTGAACGCCTGGGTTCCCTTCAGTCTTTCCAGCCAGCAAATAAGAAACGCAGACTTTGCAAAAATATTATTTTTTTGTCGCTCCCCATCTTTTGTTGGGTTTGATGAGTCTGTCAACTTGTGTTCATTATTGCACGTTGAACACAACTTGAACTCATTTTTTTAATATAAAAAATAGGCAAACTTAAAATAAATAAAATCAAAAAACTGAATGCGTTTAAAGCATATCGAGTTATTATCATATTTTTAAATTGTTGCTTTATTTATATTCTAATACTAGCAGATTTCATTTAAATTTCAATTTAAGGCTACAGTAACCTTATATAGTGCCCATTGTAAAAATTAAAATACCCACACGAAAGCTACAATGAAAGCGCACTTATAAAAGTAATTGAAAACATTTTTTTGTCATGTAATGAATTTATCTTGCCTTAGAAATGCAAAAATAAAATAATTAATTATTTTAGATTTCCGGTTATATTTTAACATTATCTATGTAAAATACTGAATTATAAAAAAGGCAAAATTCATTCATATTATTTATTCTATGCAAATATTTTGCACGGAGTCAATATCAAATATTGGAGTCAGGTGTATTATTTTTCAAATAAATTTTCACGTTTATTTTTCTGGGCTTAACTTAATGTATAGAAATCATTTAATGGAAATACATTCTTTTGGATATCAATGGTTATATCTTTAATAATCACTAAATATATTTGAAAAATAACAGAATCAAATGGAGATTGGTTAAAATTTGGGATAATTATTACTAAGAGTCGCATGGAAAATCCTTTACCTAGCAGGTGGTCCGCACTCGACGATCTCCTTTCCATGTAAATCTGGTTCCAGTTCACTGATGTCTTCTCTTACAATATCTGAACCGCTTTGATATTCCGACGTGGGACGTGGACGTGATAAGTTAGCTGTAAAATGTTGTTCGTTTACTTGCAGTACTTTATTTCTCACAGAAATTGGAATTTTATGTCGATTTTTAGGGTTGTTGACATGTACATTCGACGATTCAAAAGTGCTTTTATAGTTTATTTGAATAAAGAATATTTTGAATTTGAATTTGAATTTGAATTTATGTACCTCAAAAGGTAAAAACGGTAAAACACTTTATAAGCACAGTTTGTTGTCCGTCTGTCAAGTCAAATTAAGCTGAAATTAATATAATATTCAGGTCTATGGTTCCTTGAAGCGCAGAAATAAATAACCTTCTAAGTATTCTAGTCTTCTATGTGGATTTTGGTGCATTTTTTATGAAATTCGCCAACTTTTATAAGATTTTTTTATATTGAAAACTTAAAAGTTATTCATTATTTGGGTGCAACAATATTTCTTTATTATTTTATTTTATTCAGTACTAGCTTGTAAAGACTTGACCACGCCGCAGTTACCTGCGTATCTCAAAGCAAGACTTGTGTTTGATACATGGCATATTCTAAGTGAAGACGAAGAAGAAGAAGCGAAGAGATAGTTCAGAGCACAGATGGTCCACATCAAAACGATTAATGTTAATGATATACATTCATTCGTCAATGACAAACATTCGTCGATAACTGGGCTATGCAAGACAAAACAATTATTCATTTCGAATCAATAGTTACTGAGATGAATGCATTCAACCAAAGAAATATTTTATTTTTATAATATTAAATAAAGATTGTATATTCCTCCTTTTTGGATTTAACTAACTGTTATATGCAAATGAATGTACTAACAAATAGGAAAGGGTCATGCATTTCATACCAACCTAAGGGTCTACAAAAATCAAGTACAGTAGGTTGTAATCTTCCCAAATGGCAGTTTAAGGTGGCGGGTGGTGACCGTCCAGGATCACATGCTATGTTCACGGACGATGCATGCGCTACCGTCAAGCCTGCCCTGTAACCCGCTTCGTATGTGGCACCATGCAGGATTGGGAGCTCACAAGGGGCTGATGGGTTAAATTTGGAAAAATATTAGTTTTGCCAATAATTGAGATTTAAATTGTATATTAATTAATGTAATAATGTTCTCATAATGATTTAGTGCATTTGACTTTAAAAGTATACAAATAACTATCTAGGAAAACAGAATTATATAAAATTACTTGTTAAGTGCTAAAATACCTGCTACACATTCTGGCATACTAGTAACAGCCCATTCTCCAAGCCAGCAGCGAAGATTTGCCGGTCCTTGTACATTATATCTATGTAAGAATATAAAAAAATAGAAAATTTCATTTTAGTTTTCATGTCACAAAATAAAATTGGCAGAAAAAAAATAATTTTACCCATATTCACAAGAAAAATGGACAACTTGTCCATTTGGAACAGGATCTGTCTCATTCAACTCTTTTTCATCACTTTGACTGAGTCCAGAGACCATACTGCCTGGAGGATTAGGTGACATAGTGTATATTCCGTACTCTGTGGTCGGCACATGACAAGGCTCTGTAAGAAAGGAATAAACTACTTATCACTCTATTGAGGAGCACAAAGCTGTGCCTGGCTTGCGATCCAAGCGTGGGCTTAAGTGGCTCCTTTGATTGCGCATTTACGCTCGCCACCACAGTCCGAGCCCTCCCTCTACCGACATTCCTTCGAAGTACGTTCTAGAAATTAATTGATGGTATTTCTAGAGCAGCTGAGATCGTTAAGTAAACTATGAGAGATTTGGCTGTTACTATTGCACCTACTTCTTCAGCGTGCAAGTTAACCCTTAGCCTATTTCTGGTTAGTTCGTGAGATCTTGCTTCAAGTTTATTTATTATTTTAAAATTATGATTTTTTCTGGACATTTCGCAAAGAACTCTAGGTATTGTTATGTATGAAAGTCCGAAGGAATATTTACACGTACATCATGCAAATAATAAAAAAATAGGTTATTTCATTCCATATTTTGTATGGTGCTGTGTTTACTCACGAATTTCACATAAAGGCTTATCTGGCTTCCATCTCCCCCGAACACATTTTGCTGTTGCATTTTGGTCTAAATTAAGTACATATCCTTTTCCACACGCGACTCTCACAATAGTTCCTGTAAATATTATTTCAATGAAGAATTATATGTTTTTTAAATGAATAAGTCAAATCGGATATGGAATATAAAGCGTTAACATTTAGTCAGTATTTCCAAATTAACAATAAGATTCTAATGACAAATGTTGTATTTTTTTACCTTACCGCACATAGCAAGGTGGACAGAGGGAACCCGGGAACCTAGTGTTAATATATTCCGTTCCCATTAAGTCACTTCTGTTCCCCATATTCCGCATAATTCTGGAGGCATTGCGTGTTGCGGAACTGAACGCCACGCTTCGTATCGTTACCAGAGTGAGGAAATGAAAATATTAAATATTTCATTTTTTGGAATAAGAATTCTTCCAACTCACAACCTGTCGCGTTTACAGCCCCACCACCTCAATTACACCAACCTCAATTATTGTTAATGAAGTGGATATTTAGTGCATTTGATTAATATCTTACCAGAACTAAAAGTATTATTTGGGTCCCGGCCATATTTGACAATTTCAATATTTACATAGGGTTCACTATCTATCGCTTCACAGGGGCTCTTTGGTCTTCCTTTTTTTCCTTTTTCTGTTTTGTTACCATTTTCATTACTTTCTTTTGTTTCTACGCTTTGATTTTTTTCATCTTCAGCACTTGTCTGCGATTGCTGTCTATTCCTGCCGCCTTTGCCCTCTCGTCCTCTAAAAAATAATACAGTTCAATTAGGTTATATTATTGCGACTGGTTTACGACTTTTTCCCTAGCTTTACCATACACCTATTTTTCGTGAATTTTGATTTAACGTGTTGAGTGGTGAAACTCAACGCTGTGCTATGTCTATATAAACGGAGGAATGAAAATAATTTTAATAAAATTATTCCCCCGATTGAGGATTGAACCCATAACCATCTTTTACAGTCTAAGGCTGTTACATTAAATTCATTTATTCAATGCAAGACGGTAAGATATATATAATAATATGTATAATTTATATGTAAAAAATTCTAACGTTTTGGGTACAGAGGCTGTAGTTTGATTCAATCTGTCTGTTTTTCTACTAGTCCTTTTTTCTCGTTTATCGGTTCTTCCCACTTCCGTAGAGTTTGTGTTTTTATATTGTAATGGTATGACAGCAATTTCCTCTTCTGTTACCTTACGAGTAGTATTTGTGGAAATTGGTAACGGAATTACTTTTAGTAGATCCGAATCAACGTCACTGCCCAATTTCTGTTGTTGAACAACCGAATTAATAGTTGACAGATATGTGTCAAACTCTTCTATATGTACATTGCGTTTGTGTCTAGATTTAGTGGTATCAATAGTTTGTTTAGTTGAGTGTAAACTACTTTCAGTGGCTGCTAATTCAATGTTGATGTCTTTTTTAAGATTTTCGCCACTTTTGTTACTTAAAAATCTTTTTCTTCTTTTATCAACGTATCTTTCGAAATATTGATGTTTTAATTTATTTATATTATCTGAGATTTCATTATTTTCATGTTCATGATCTGGAAACATACCA
This sequence comes from Heliconius cydno galanthus, assembly GCA_036379175.1. Taxonomy (NCBI): domain Eukaryota; kingdom Metazoa; phylum Arthropoda; class Insecta; order Lepidoptera; family Nymphalidae; genus Heliconius; species Heliconius cydno. The sequence continues at coordinate 18,348 of JAKRZM010001297.1, read as the reverse complement.
CCTTTTAAAATTGTAATGTGCGAGTCATTTTCAAGTTCTTCAGAATCTTCATATTCTGACGAATCAACACGATGAACTAAATCATCATCCTCGGGTTCATAAACTGGTTGGTAGGAATAAAACTTATGCGCTATAGGTTCTCCATGTATATTATACACAGTATATACAGCTGTAGGGAAATTTTCTCCTTCATGCACATCTGAACCAATAATATCATCATCTTCGTCAAATTCTCCATCATATTTCTTCATTAGTTTAAAATTTGCATGACGTAGTGTGGGCTTCTGGCTGTCGTGGTTGTATTTGTCGTATAATTCATCCATTTGCTCTTGGGAAGGATCTGACTGTTGTCGTATCTTATTATAATATTGACGTAAGTAAGTAGATCGTTTGTGTCGCAACTCAGTTTCGGAGATTGATCTACGTCGTCGACTCCATCTTATACGCGGATGTTGGTAGAGTGTGCATCTGTAATATGACAAAGATATTTTTTTGTTTTTAATATTGCTTTTTTTATTTACTCTTATGATTAAATTAAAAATATTCATTACTTAGGGAGTTCTCTTGGGCTCCAGTGACCTCCAATACAGGTCGCTCCTGGCGGCCCTTCGGACAATACGTAACCCTTCTCACATTCATACATAATTTGTTTATTATTTACTACCTGAAACATAAGAAATTTTAACTATTGAAACATGCAAATTCCTTTAATATCAAGATTTTAAAATAGGCGGAAACTGAGGACAGAGTGTCTTCCCTACTATATACGAGTATAACGTGAAATTATTTATTTTTATTTTAATAATATGTGAATATTTAGCTAATACCTTTTTAACATATGGACGGTAATCGTACAATCCCATGTTGCCAACAAGTAGGACTTTACCATTTTCTATATAGCCAGGAAACGGACAGAAAACTGTAACAAAAAATGGATATATTTTAATATTACTCACAAACTTATATTGACTATCATGAATAAATGTAGATTATACTGTGAGCTAAATTATTATCTAAATAAACAGATTGTTATCTTTAGTTGAGTCGAATCCAGGGGGTTTGCCACACAGAATTAGAAGAGCTAATGTTATGTCGTGCACCTGATAAAGTGATCAAAGATCTCAGGACTCTGATATTTTCCTATAGGACTGATGCTACTGACACTTCTATGTAACTTGACGATTCTTCATCTTCTATTAGGCTTCAAAAGTTCTTGTTATGGCATATTTGAATAAAGAATGTTTAGATTTTTATAATAAGCTTGAGGCCGTCGTGGCGTAGTGCGACAGGATTTCACTGTTATGGTTTAAACTCCACTCGAAAAAATAATTATATTTAAATTTAATTGCCCTCTAAAAGGTTGCGGGAAGTAAGGAACAAGAAACATTTAGTAATGACATTATTATTCTAATATTGAACAAATACAGTTTTCATTATCAAATACATTTTCGTTTGCTAGTAGTTAGTCTCCTTAAATATCGCTATTACATATCAATTACCTTCATCACATTTAGGAGTTTCTCCACTCCAAACACCAAACGAACATACGACAATTGGATTGCCTTTCAGTTCGAATCCATCTTTGCATCGGAAACGTGCTTTCATACCGTGTTCGGTTTTCGGTGCTATAACCATGCCATTGCGAGGGAATTTTGGCATTTTTTTACATCTGTGAAATAAGAAGATAAAATAATCAATATGACAGTTTTATAATTATTAGTGGGGTAGGATCCGATTGAAAACGTGTGAAAACTGTGGGTATGATCCGACTCGGGGCAATGATTATATATAAATCTTTTTCCTTTCTTTTTCTACTAGACAAAACGCGATGTTGAATTCCGCCATTTAACATGCTATAGGTATCTCAAAAATAGGTGGCGCGGACGAAATGTCTTAGCACTCGGTTCCCTTTGCCTATCCTGCTATGCGGGAAACAGCGTGAAGCTGTTTTCTAATAATAGTTCGCACGATATTTTAATCTTTATCTAACCTCGCTGGTTGACACCTTGGTATTTGTGTCCACGTTCCATTATTACATGTTACAGCGACGTTATTGGACGGAAATTCATAATTCTCTTCGCATTCAACTACAATCATCTCGCCTAAAATATAAATATATAATTATTTTATTAATATTTGAATTATTCATATTTTAAATAACGTAGAAGGCATACTAAAAGTTAAGGGTTCACTGTAAACTAATTCTTTGTTTATAACCTACCATGCTGTACCATAGAGGAACTCCCAACTATTTGTGTATGTTCCTGCGTGTCATTTTCTCCTGTCCTGTTTTCCATTAAAACTACTTTACCCTGTGATACGTGAGGAACTACGCAAGGCGCTGGAATACGAAATAAGAAATATTATTTGCAAAACATAAAGAGACGCTTTTTCAGGGGGAGAAGGGTCTTGACTTTAGCTTTCATATGCTTATATATATATCTAATGTTCATTGTGGGTTGTACTGTCTTGCGAGCGACGATGGGTATAAATTTTTTAACTTGTAGTGAATTTAACGTCCCCAAATTAAGCAGCTGATAATTACTTATACGATTACCTTATTTCGATAAATACTTACTAAATTATTTTTTATAGATTTTCATCCATATTAGTAACAAGATTTTAACACACTAGTTACCGCCCGCAACTTACTTCACCTTCAAATCTTATTTTGTTCCGTTTCCGTGGAAAATTCGAAAAATCTCTGATCTCCTACACTACCTAAGGAATCTTTGACTTGCTAAATTTTTGTATTCTAAGCTGCGTAGTTCAAGTTGGGTTGTCTATCAGTCCCTCATTAACTACAGATATGCCTATCCTATACTACCTGTGTGGCTCTAATAGCATTACATTACAGTGGGTTATAGTAAAACGATTAACTTTATTTAATATAGTCAATAGCATTCCTCGATACATGGATTATATAAGAAAAGAAGAATTCAATTCGAACAGGTACTTAAGTCTCGAAATTAGCGTGTTATACCAAACAAATCTCCAGCTTTATTGTATTAATATAGATTACCTAAGCATTGTGGTAAAGGATGACTCCAGGTCCCATCGCTTTGACATATTGCAGACCCGTTTCCCTCCATTTTCATTCCATCTTGACATCTAAATATAATAGATGCTCCTAATCCAGTGCCTGATGAAATATTTTCGAGCCAACCGTTCCATAGTTGCCCCGGATGTCCACAGTTAATCTCTAAAATGTTTTCACAAACTTAATAAATCATAGGCAGTTTTTCCACATAGCAATGTTAAGATATGCCGTTCCCCATGCACCCCCTAATTTTAGAGACATTGCGTGTTGAGTGCCGGAACTGAACTCTGCGCTTTGTCTACTAGAGCGGGAAACTCTCTCAGAGTGGGAATTGAAACCACAGCTGGCTCTCACAGTGATATGCTGTCCCAAAGCGCCACGATAGCCCCTGGTTCATAGTAAAACTCAATTTGTTCAGTTGCAACAAGTTATTCCTATTCATTGTATAGTATTTACTATTCTTCTTCAGTATTACTGATATTAAAATCAGATTAACACATGGAACATTCTAGGATTTCTACCGCATTCATTGAAATAATGAATGCGGTAGCCTCACTCTGCATCTCGCATACAACAGGGTAGGCAAAGGAGGATACTTCTGCATTTTGACTGTTGAATACAGCGCTGCAGCTTGTCTTGTTACCAGAGCAATGAAATAAAAATTGTCCATACCCTCCAGTGGGACTTGAACTCACCCCGGTCTTGTTTATAATCAGACGGCCTTAAAGAAATAATATAATAAAAAAAGATTAGCTGTCGTTCAAAAGATCGTTTTCTTTTAGGATCTATAGGCTTTATATACTTATTATGAATACCCTTACCCTTACAAACAGGTTGAGTGCCTGACCATTTCTTATCGGCGCCACATCGTCTCGTTGCATCACCCACCAGGCGATATCCATATTTGCATTCATAAGATACCACGGAGTTGTATGCACAAGATGTATATACTGCTTTTCCGTGTCGCGGGGCTTCAGGTGGTGGACACTGCACCTGCGTCACCACTAAATGGCGACACATGTATTATATATTATAGTTTTATTTCATTCTAATTAATTTACTTGCATAATGAACCTTGAGACTTTTTAGATTATTTATTTAAGAATGAAATACCTTTGCCCTGAGAAGTACCAGTGGATGATCTCACATAAGTTTTAAATATGATGTTCATAACCTTCATAGATAAAGTCATTTTATATATTTGATATACGAGTACAATGATAGATTAGTCGTCACCCACTGTTGCAACTTTATTTATGTGCAATTTAAGACGTAAAGCAGTAAAATCTCGTTTTTCTCGTACCCAAAGGCATTTCGAGAAATCTCTCTTAGTGCTCCTGTACACTCCTTGAGCTACCAAATATATCAAATTTATGGGTCCAATAATTTTGTCTGTGCTTTGTATGTCAGTTACTTATTAATGGAAGTGTTTTATATTTGGATTAAGAAGTTGTTATTTTTAGTTCAAATAATGTTTGATTGGCCCTTGAAAAAATTGATAATGATGACAGATGTGTGAGTCCATTTAATTACAGTATAACTAATTGTAACTATATTAATATTTTTCTGAATACCAAAACATAGATATTTTCTTCAATGTTAAATCTATAAACATTACCATTATGTATCATTAACATGATAGGTACATCCATCCTTCTTAGCTGTAAGTCTTAATAATATTTTTCAATGAAAATTTAAAAAGACGGTGTTATTCCAAAATTATTTGACAAATTATTCAAAAATTGATAAAACACATGCACAAAAAGGAAGCGACATGCGATGTTGGAATAAAACAAGGATATTTTCTTCACCTTTATTTACTACAGCACAGTAAATTCGAGATACTCCAAGAAGTAACAGATATAAGAGATAGGAAACTTACAATCTCAACATCAAAGCCTCATCTACATATATCATAAACTCATCTACAGTTAGCAATAACTTTAGGCTAAAGGCAGTAAGGTATTTGTCATAATTTGGTTACCATGGCCATGAAAATTTTGGTTTATTTTGGAAAGATTGCACTAATATTATAGAATAACAATTCTATGTTGTCAACAATACTACGTAATTAATTCAAACTGTCCCCTTCTCTCCTTCTTAGCAGCAGGAAAGGAGAAAAAACGAATTTAAATTTATTAATCATAACTCAGTTTCTTAGGACGTCCCACTTGTTATTTTTTATAAATAATCCTATAATTGAATAAACAAAAAATAAATAGAAAATTCTTGGAAAAAAGAAGCAAAACAGAAAAACATTAATAACACAATCAATAAACAGCAAACTTATTTAAAACAATCCAATTATTAAAGCTGAACAGACAAACCTAATCAGTATAAACACAAGAACATTTAAAATCGAGGATATAATCCAAGTGGGAGATCCGTACCAATTGCGTCATGACAATGATATTGCTGATGATAGCCATGATAATATTGAAATACCAAGCGCCATGCCAACTAGTCACCGAGAACATTTATATTATTAAAATCCACGAGAATTCGAAAACCATGCAACATTCCAAATGAACGACACTGAAATCGGCAACTACATTGTCACGAAGCAATGCCAAACGCTGTATAAGATTATAAATTGATTTCATTGATGAGCCTATTTTATTAAAGAGAAGTGTAAAGTGTGGCTAGAAACGTAAACAAAATGTGAGTCACAATAAATTCATATCTCCCAAAATATTAGACTCATCATTAAAATCGTTGAAAAGATATAATTATTTAATTGTATGTACTTACGGACACAGGTGGGTAGTTCCTTAGGTGTCCAGACACCCTCGGCCTGACAGTAACGATCTGGTTTGCCGACGAGCTCGAAGCCCTGCCCGCATTGCACGACCGCTCTACAGGCGTAGGTGTGGCATTCAGCTGTCACCCAGCCGTGGGGGACGTCCCCTGGTTCACCGCAGGATCGAGCTAAGAAAAGAAAAAAGTATTATTTGTTGGTATAGCTACTTCATTTACAATTATATTTTTGACACATATACATATGTTTTCTATATTATGCTGATACACAACAACATAGGCTGGTATTGCTTATTTCATGTCTATTAAATAAAATATGTATTTTTTTTAAATAAATTAAGCAATCGCTTTAAACAAATTTCTGCAAATTAAGTTATTAAATCTTAACCAAGAATCACTTACGTTCGCAAGTAATGTCCGGTCCGTACCAAGACGCCTGCCCTTCTATAGCCAGGCACTTGGCTCGAGGGAACCCGTTGGTCACGTACCCGGTGTGGCAGTTGTACTGTATCGTAGCGTCCAAGTCGAAGGTGGCTTGCTCTGGTAGAGCGGAGTGACGCGCGTGCTCTATGGTCGGGGGCTGGAGACAGTATACTGGGGGAAATTTTATACTGATGTTAGATTTGGACTAATAATTTTGTAGTTTACTACAAAAAGCGACAGAATCTTCGTTTCCGAGGGTTTTAAGACGTAAAATGGAAAATATTTTATTGTTATCCGTTCCCGTAGGAATTTTAAGAAAATCTGTCTTAGTACAAACCGTATTTCAATTTTCTTATTTCAGTAGTTTCGTCTGCGCGTGCGGTCAGTAACGCCACAGTTTTATAATATAGAGGTATAGATAGAAGACAAATAAGAGATATTCAAATTATATTATAAAAAATGTAAAAGAGGTATATCATAAATATTATTTATTCACATTATTTTGTTTTTTAAAATCCTAGAGAGAGCTTCCGTGAATAGACTTTCTACTCTTTTAACTTCACATTTTATCCGTAGCAGGGTACCCGGTGAGGACGGTGCGCCAATCGCTACGGTACTGCATATCTCTTTGGTCTCGTCTATCCTCGATGCTAAGTATCCTCGATATTACGTTCAATAAAGTCTTCCGAGGTCTGCCCCTGAATCTCGTACCACCGCAGATGAGGTACGTAAAAGTGCTCATCACGTATACATACTGCTTAATAGCAACGTCTTTGTAAAATAATTGTCCCTGAATCTTCGCTGGATTGATATTTCTAAAGAAACTCATTTCCAAATCAATTTTAGTTAACTATCATCTGTATTGAAATGTTTTTAATAAAAGAAGGGAGTTTCACTTACTGTCTCATGAAATATCACAAAGAAAATACTACAAATAGAAATACAATAATACTTGAAATCCAAGTGAAGCTACGATCAAACCACGAAACAATCGAGTTACTCGAGAGACAGTTGATTGCTGTCTCCGTTTTCCCTCGAGATATCTTAATGAAAATCACAATTTCGATGAATTACAAAATACGTATTGAATTTACTAACGAAGCTAAGTATAGAAATTAAATTATATATTATGAAAATTGAATACAATAGAATTAAATGAAATGTTGAAAGAGGCTTAGCGTCTCATTATACTCGTACATGCGAGGGTTGCGGGTTCGATATCCACTCGGAGGAATTAATTATTTTTATTTTCTCGCTTTGTTAGAATATTTTTTCTTCCGTTAGTTTTTTAGCCATTTCCATGGGATGTTTATAGTGCGTTCAAACATATCCTACCAATCAATAAATAAATATATATTTCGCGGTTTTGCTGCACTAATCACGTTCATATTATACCTAATATATTGGTATAATCAGGCAAAATTATAGATTGTAGGCAACACAGAGAAATCTTACTATTCTTTTTGCACGCTGGCGCCTGCCCTGCCCACTTTCCATCTGCCTGACAGCTTCTGGACTGAAGACCTACAACGTGGTACCCATGAGGACAGGAATATACTGCTCTGTAATACAATAAAATAAGTATTTATGAAAACTGTAAGTGAGATGGTTCTGGGCTCGATTCTCCTTTGAGGAAGGAAAAATGTATTTTCTAAAAAGTATGGAAGGACAATTAAAAAAGTTAAAAATGATAAAAACTTTTTGGGTTGGATGGTCTATTCATCAAGTAAGGCTATAGTCTATTTTACATCACATTGAATGTACCTGTGGTCAAAATTACCTCCCGCACTTAGAATGTGTCATACCAATGAGTTACAATTTGACCATACGGGCGAAGCCGCAAGTAGAAGTAAGTGATATAACAAAATAATAATTACTTGTCCCCGAAAAGTCTTCCAGTAAGCGTTACAGTGAGCGAGTCTTCCCCTATTTCAGGCTGCTCCAACTCGGGACACTCTCGGTCTGAAACAAACAAATATTAAATTAAGTGCTTTAAATCTGTACTATTCAACGCATATTTTATGTTTTGAAAAAAGATATAATTAGATTTCTTAGAGATTGATGAAATTGGACGAGGCCAAAGAGTACGCAGAGACCGTAGAGTTTGGCGCTCTGTTCTCTCTGACTACCTCGCTAGGGTTACGGCGTGAAGCTAAGATATATTTATAAAAATAATTTTGATTCACTTTTCAATTATCCACCCAAACTTTAAAAAAAACATAAGGCTGGGGTCGAGAACGGACCCACGTTGTATTTTCATTTATACGCTATTCCTCTGCGCCACGATATCCAATATGGTAAATACTAAGAATTTCTAAAACTAGGTTATGCTCGAGCATGTCTGGTAACAATAACACTGGAAAAGCTGTAAAGTTGTTCAAAATAATAATATCAGACGCCGCTATAAAATATTCTAATCAGTCTTATTTATACTTCTCCTATATGTAAAATAAAGGTATTTTCACATAAATAAAATATTTTATAATACTAATTTTAATAGAAGTATCTAAAATTAGGCAGTGTATGGGGAAAGGAGTGTGGCAATATTATGTTCTCTGTCTGCTTTGCTATATGCATATAGTTATCATCTATCATATCATTATTGAATCATTATTTTGTACTGCAATGGATAATTGCCCTAAGAATAGCGTTTTAATGCCCTAGTTCAGAATAGCTTGACTGTGGCAATTTGAAGCATCACGCCATAATGTTACTACAATGTTTTTTTACAACTTCACGCTGTATCCCGCATATACTTACCCTGCAGTAAACAGAGAGTTAGATAAGTAATCCCAATTTTCCACGCAATTTTCGACATATCTCTCTCTCTCGACTATGTGGCAGTTCTCAACCACACTTTGTCTTGTTACCAGGGCGAGGAAATGTAAACAGTTCATTCCCCTGAGTGGGAATTGAACCTCTAAACTTTTGTTGTATAGTTTTGATACTAATGCATAGATGCCCTAAGAATAGCGTTTTAATGACCTAGTTCAGCATGGCTTGAAATATTGTAATGAGACGCCGCACGCTATAGTTCTTTGTTGGTTAAATGTTTAAAGTTTTAAATATAAGATACTAGTAATCAATACATGTAGTAATAAGATTTTATTTAAATTTTTTTTTTTAATAATTATATGATATAAAAAAATATATAAGGTCAAATCAATACATTTCATTTAATACCCACATTAATAGAGCAGAGCAACAATTTCTTATCCGCCATTTTGTTGAGGCGGCCATTTTATATTAACAATAATATTCATTATAAAATGTCATCAGGACTGAATTCGTAATTTAAATTTCAGTTCAATCGGACATTAGGATCTGGGTCAAATTGAGCTTGCTTGGTGAAATTTCACATACACTAACAGACAGACCAACACGGCCATTCAATTAAAAGTTTGTAATTAAATGAGGTTTAAATTTTAAAATCAGTAAATGAGTTATAAACTAACACCTTTGAAAGTCATAATTTTCATTTCTTTTCATCTTTACATATTCTTCTTTTTAATTAGAAACGTAACGGTAAATAAAAGGTACAAAGAGGCCCCGATTGCACAAGGGTGTAATTGTAACGCAACTATTATAGGTTCGATCCCCACTCGAGGGAATGAATTATTAATTATTAATATTTTCATTTCTTCGCTCTGGCACCTAGATAAAAGTCTGGCTATGACTTCCTCCACTCAACAAGCAACAACGCCTTGAAATAATCAGCGAAACGGATTGTCTTAAGGTTCCCTCTGCCTACTCTGATGTATGTGGGGCACAGCGTGAGTTTATTTTTCTGGGTGTAAATCGAACCTATAACCATTGTGCCAAAAATTAAATGAAATACCTGAAAAGTAAGTTCACACTGCCTACCCTGCTGCACGCGGGATAGGTCCAACGTGAATAAAAGAGTAAAATAAGGGAAAATTGTAATTCATCTCTACCACATTTTTTTGGTATAAAATTAAAATTATTGCGTAATTCAACCGCACAGACAATAAATAGCTAACAGAGACCAATTTGATTAAATTTGTTGAGGGAAATTTTAATTAAAACCCGACGGTGACAGATGAAAAAAAAAATTATCTCATAAACTCATTTATGTTTTACGATGTCTCGCTAACCGACAGTGAAAGCAAGAGGAGTATTTTTTATTGAGACTTTTATTTTTAAAATTTAAATATTATGAGTATGTTTTAGAAAATGTAAAAAAAATTATGGTAAAAAGTTTGGATAGAAACAATAAGTTGAGAGGTCACCCACCTCGGTTGATCTTCGAGAACACAGTATCCANGGTTTCAATTTTAAAACTAGTAAATGAGTTATAAACTAACACCTTTGAAAGTCATAATTTTCGTTTCTTTTCATCTTTACATATTCTTCTTTTTAATTAGAAACGTAACGGTAAATAAAAGGTACAAAGAGGCCCCGATGGCACAAGGGTGTAATTGTAACGCAACTATTATAGGTTCGATCCCCACTCGAGGGAATGAATTATTAATTATTAATATTTTCATTTCTTCGCTCTGGCACCTAGATAAAAGTCTGGCTATGACTTCCGCCACTCAACAAGCAACAACGCCTTGAAATAATCAGCGGAACGGATTGTCTTAAGGTTCCCTCTGCCTACTCTGATGTATGTGGGGCACAGCGTGAGTTTATTTTTCTGGGTGTAAATCGAACCTATAACCATTCTGCCAAAAATTAAATGAAATACCTGAAAAGTAGGTTCACACTGCCTACCCTGCTACACGCGGGATAGGTACAACGTGAATAAAGGAGTAAAATAAGGGAAAATTTTAATTCATCTCTACCACATTTTTTTGGTATAAAATTAAAATTATTGCGTAATTCAACCGCACAGACAATAGCTAACAGAGACCAATTTGATTAAATTTGTTGAGGCAAATTTTAATTAAAACCCGACGGTGACAGATGAAAAAAAAAATTATCTCATAAACTCATTTATGTTTTACGATGTTTCGCTAACCGACAGTGAAAGCAAGAGGACTATTTTTTATTGAGACTTTTATTTTTAAAATTTAAATATTATGAGTATGTTTTAGAAAATGTAAAAAAAATTATGGTAAAATTTGGATAGAAACAATAAGTTGAGAGGTCACCCACCTCGGTTGATCTTCGAGAACACAGTATCCATAATACTAGAAAAAGGTCATACATGTAAAAAGCATGATGTGAAAGAGGTATCCTCTTTGGCTACCTATTTTGGATGAAACGTGAATTAAAAAAATATATATAATTTGGTAATTCATCATTTAACCCATTACAAAAGCTAAAAAAGCATAAAAATAAGAAAAATATATTAATGTCTTATACTTCTCACATATTATATGTGTTGCTAAACTAATTGTGTATTATACAAGAAAGCTCATTGAAATAAAGTTCTTACAGTACCGCTGGGCTTTCATATGCACTCAATTTAACTGGCCTACTTTACAAGTACGAAGTGGATGATTACTGCAAAAGTTTCTTCTGCTAATACTATAAAAAATAAGTAGGTACTACTAGTACAATGAAAATAATAGGTTAGTTTTGTTCATTCGTTTGTTCTAGACCACGAATAGGGTATAAATTTTTATTGAGTTATACCTTCTATTCAGCATAGTAGGATAGGAAGAGGGAATATAGTGTTTTAACACACTTTGTACTCCACTTTTCGCTCAGTTTTAGAGTAATTGACATTTAGTGGCGGAATTTTACGCCAATTTTCTGTTATGTTACCAGAGCTAGGAATAAATAACAATAATTTATTCCCTCATTTTAGAATCGAATCTACATTCGACGCGTTTACAGTTAGCCGCTGTGCTGCGATGGTATTTATTAATATTAATTTTATTGAGGCCGTTGTGGCAGGGGTACTCGGGAGAATGTAACATTTTCATCGCTCTTGTAATGAAGCAAAGCGCGGGGTTGAGTTCCGCCATTCCACACACAATGCTACAATAATTCGGCGGAAAGTAGGAAACGGAAGTGTTTTAATAGTAACAGTCTTAACACTAGGTTCCCAGGTTCCTTCAACCAACTCTGTTACCACTTCTTTAAGCTAAAAAGTTAAAAATCAGTTTGAGAAAGCGGAAAAACAGTGAATTAAGACTAAATTCTCGTCACTTAACAAGAGAAATGCTTAAAATAAACTGGACAGACTTCATAATCTCTCTGAAAGTAGGTTAAAACTTTGTAATTATTAAGAGTAAAATTACCTTATCTGGAGGCTTGCAGTTCCAAGGTTAACCATTCCTTTGTTATAATCGCCGACTCGTATGAAGCACACTTAAACTTGAGTTTAACGCTCTTATTTTGCCCCATTTTCCTTTATTTTGTGAGCGAAAGATTTCTAAAGGCTTCTTTCTAAATAGAACTAGTTGCGTTTCTTTTAACTTAGAATTATTTATACGTTTTTGTATGGAGAGCTTTCCAGCTTCAATCTTCTTTCGTAAAGCAAGATTGGTAGAGGAAATTTAGTGTTATGACACTCCGGTCACTACTTTCTGATTAATTTTTGATATATTGCATTTTGAATGTAGGATCTCATCTTCTTCGGCGTTCTAAATGAAAATAGTTTATTCACAACACACAATCGCGTTTACAGTCGGACTCTACGCAGCTACGCTACGATGGTCACTAAGACTTTATAGTGTTTTTAGCTTTAAGCTGTATACCGCACGTAGCATGGCACCTGAAAACCTAGTGTTTAGACACTCCGTTCTCATGAAGACACTTACATGATTCGTGGTCCGGACCCGGATATTATAAGAATATAGTCTTAAATATTCTATATACTAAAATATTACTATAACTAAAATATATATAAAAATAAGTAGGTAAATTTAGTGATAATTTCAATATATATTTAGTAGAGACAGTGATTTCCATTAAGATACCTCAATAGGGAACTAACAACAATCAACTGTCTCTTGGGGCTTTTGATTATTTAGCGCTTGGATTGGTGAAACACGAAGTTCGAGATATATACCTATATTACCTATTTGAATATATATAGGTATATCATGTCGTACATATTTTTGAAGCTTACGGCATCGTTAGTTTGACATTACATTTACATTTACAGAGTTCGTAGTGGCACAGCGTCTGTTAATGCGATGGGTGTAGATTCGATTCGGGAGAACTGATTATTTTCATTTTCCCGCTATGGTAAAAAAATAGATAGGTAAAGATAGATAGAGCGCGTCGTTGAGTTCTGCATCCAGCGAAAATCTAGAAAACTAGACTGCGTGGGTAACGAAGTGACTTAACACTAGAATTTTTCTTCCTACCCTAATATTCCCCTAAATAGCTGAGAAGAAAGGGTGAATGGAGAACTGGCGATAAGTACTTACATTTTAAAACAAGTAATTATTAATTTAAAATTGCTTTGAAATACCTAAATAAATAATGGATAATAATGTCAAATCCGATATTCATTTAATATACATATATTCAGTAAAATTTATTCCAGGGTTAATAATTCGTATTCAACCCGCGTTTATCTAGTGACGGGACGGTCTTAGCGGACTGACAGATACGGTCAAAAGGTACATTGTTACGTAAAATATACTATAGTTCTACACATAAAAATAAGAAAAAAATTAAGTTTAACCATTATATATTGTAAAGAAGCATAATGCCAGTAAAAAAACTGGTAAACCATTAATTTCATTAACATTCAATAGTGGGGCAAGTGTTGTGGAAAGGATGAACGTCCGATTGTAGAAAACAATAATTCCTCTCGCGGTTGGCGTTTTTCATAATTTTCAATTTTTCTTTTTTTTTTAATTTTCAATTTTAAGCTAAAACCATTTATCTCCGATACGCTTCTGGTACAGAGTGAAACTAAAAAAGAAATTTTATTTAATACTATTAGATATACAACTGCTGTTCCTAGAAAAAAGAATTCAAATAAACTGAACTAAATACAGTGTAAAATTCGACCCCTTAAAACTTTATTGTTGCTTGTAAAAGAACCGGGCAACATGGCCGAAACTTGAAAATAAACAAGTTTGCTGACCTAACATCGTTTTAGTATCGAAATAAAGTGAAGAATTTAAAATAATAAAACCTTTGAAAGAATATTCTTCAAACAAAATTTTCAGGGCATCAATGTTTACTTTAATCCATCGTATTTTAATGGTAATTATAGCAAAAAAGCTGTAATAGTGATGGTTGCGTATCGAATAAGACATTAGTAGAACTCTACTCGAGTAATAGAGTTAATTATTTCAGTTTTCCAATTTTGGTAACAACAGAAAGGCGTTATGTACAGCTGGCAGAGTCCAATTCCGTACTTAATTAACATGTTTCTTTTTTCTTTAGCATCAAGGTATGCAGGTTCCGCGTATATCTGGAGATTTCGCCAATTTTAGGTCAATTTTCGAGACATTGGCTATTAAGTTGTAGAACTCTACGATGAGCTTTATCTTGTTACCGTTGCGGAACGTTGCGGAAAAATAAAAAAAAATCTTTTTCCCCGACTAGAAATCGAACCAGCAATCGTTACGTTTACAGTCGACAATTAAAAACATTAAACGTATACTTAACGTAAATTGAAAT